>SNQJ01S0029464.1:89018-119194 GCA_010110895.2 Picea sitchensis | reverse complement strand
TACCCCCCCTCCAGAATCCTACCAACCTACCTCTTGATACCACCCCTCTCACAGAGTGCCATCTTTCCTCCACTCAGTACTCCTGCCTATCACCACCTTACACATATCTTCCACTCATACTCTCGTTACCTCCCACATATCTAACCCTCACCTCACTATGTGCCACCTAACACTTCCCTCCCACATGTTAGTCCACATCACCTCCACTCACCTCCACTCACGTTCTCGATTCCTCTCTCCATGTCATTTGCATCCACATAGTCCATATCCACTCATACTATCTCATGTTGGATGCTTGAATCCATGTCTCCCTCCATGACCATTGAGCAGTCATTCCAGCAAATCTTTTTGAAAGTACATATGGCAGCTGACGAGTCGAACCAAAGTTCACTTAGCTGTCAAAGGCCATGTTACAGACATAGAGTTATGTCTCGATCTCAGTTACAACACGCTCTAGAAATTCAGTAAAGAAGCAGATAAAGTGAATATCTACCCATGCAGTCGGATACCCTCCAGAAACATCAAACTGCTCCCAAGCATGCCAGTACTCGACACAGAACCCTGTTATGTTACTCCTAGTATTTTTCTACCAATCCCCGTTCATCCAACGCAGGAATCAGTTCTGTCTCAGAGGCAGTAGCAGTTTTAGTTGATCAATTCCAAGATTCTGTTAGATTAAATTAATAAGTGGTCTTCTATGTGTGATAAGAACCACTCTTTTTTATTAAGTCCATTGTGAAGTATACATGATGTACTCCATGCAATGTTTTAGTTAAGTTCAAATTGGTTCTACACCTAGTAGTCCAGAGTTAAGTTTCAGTCATAGGTGGACGAGAACCTCTGCAACTCTAATAAATATGCAGTCTTTGTATGTTTTAGGGGTTGGGAAGTTCTGGAAGGAAAGTAGAAGCAGCAGAAGAATTGGACCTGCTCAGTTAGTTGTAAATTTTTCTACCTAGTGAATATATGTTGATGAAATTTGTGTTCTCTTACTCAAATCTTTATGTGTTGATTCTTATCTTGAATGCAGATTTTGTGATGTGTGCAATGTACATTTCCCTATTCTTTCAGCTATTGTTTTAGTTTATATTTTTTTTATTATGCAACCTGTTATACAACTATTGTTCAGCGACAGATCCACTATTTTGTAACCTGTTGAATGATTTGCATCTAGATGTTTGTCTAAGTCTTGAGATATTATTTTAGGTCATAGTTTTCACACAAAAAGTGATTCATTTCATTGCTTGGTTTTGTCGTTTGTGTTTGTCTTTTGATACCCTCAATTGTCATTTAATACACATACCATTAGAAAAGGAGAACCTACTCTTATACTATGTGGCATGTCCTACTAGGGAACCATCTTTGAAAACATGTCCTTGAACTTACCAAAAATACCTACTCGTAAAAAACCAATCATTACAAACTTGAGGTGGCCTAGATTTTCCCTTTAGCAGTTAGGTGCAAACCTTAGGACCACCATCTTCTAGCACCTCTTTCGGGGAACGGAGTAACGAAATATCTTTCCCTGGGAGAACAACATTGATTATATCTGACCTTTGATGGTGAACAAAGTTCAGACACATATACACTTCCATCTTTCACCTGGAAACTCCATTGAGTAGAATTCACAAAAGAAATGCTAGCACCCAAAAAAGGATTCAAAAGGTCCAAATATGAAAATAGCAAAGCCAAGAAGGCTCATCCTAACCCTGTGAATAATGTAGTAGCCTCTGAGATAGAAAGGAAACTAAGAAAATCCACAATAAATCAGAGATATACCTCCCCCCTCAAGGGTAAATCTGCACACAAAGAGTCTACTTCTTTCCATCATCACAAGCAGCTTGAATTTTCTATCCTTGAGAATCATAATTCCAAGAAACCTCATACATCTTCAACTCTTGACTCTACTTCATCATCTAGTCCATCATCCACCCCTATATCTCCCATAAATATTCAGATTCCTACTATTCAAGCCATGGTTGTTAATAGGATGGATGTCATAATTATTTCCAGATATGCACCTCTAGTGCTTCCTGTAGGCTTACATGCCCTCCCATCCATAGATTACATGAAATATTTACCAAGATATAATGGGGAAGGTGATGTAACTACCGAGGAACATCTGGTAACCTTCTACATCTTTGCAGACAACTTTAACATTGAATATGCAAATGTGTGGATGAGGTTGTTTATGCAGAGCCTGGATGGGGAAGTAAGAAAATGGTTCAGGAGTCTTCCTCCAACCTCCATTGCAGATATTGAGGCGTTGGATGAAACTTTCATAAAACAATGGGGAGATAGGAGAGATTATCTCTAATACATCACTGAGTTTGGGGCCCTAAAGAGAAAGAATGGTGAATCTATTGCAGACTTCACCAAGAGGTTCAATAAGATGTATGGTATAATCCCAGAGGATATTAAACCAACTGAAGCCTCTGCCAATATCACTTATGCCAATGCATTTGATGCAGATTTATCCTTACTGCTGAGGGAGAGAAGATCCACCATACTATTGTCCATGCAGGAAGAAACCATTGAGGTTGAATCCAATATCTTGGAATCAGACAGGTTAAAGGCTAGATATGATAAATATAAGAAGAAACAGGGAGAGGATTCCCCTTCCTCCTCTAACCCAGCCACATCTAATCCCAAAAGTTATGAAATGACAAAAACTTTGAAGGATCTGACATCTGAAATACCTAAACTGAAATGCGAATATAAATAACCAAATAGGGATTTTCAAGGGGATGGAAACAAAAATCTAAACCAATTTAGAAGGCCTAATGATGCCCCTCATATAATGCAGAGGGAAAGGAGAAATGTTGATGATCAAAGGGTAGTGCCTCCTTTCCAGAACAATCAAATTGAGGAAATGGATGAAGACAGTGATGTTGTGGATGATATTGTTGTACTTTCCAATGAAACAGATTATTATACCAGTCATTTAACACAACATGAATATGAGGTAGCACAATTTTCAAATCAGTTTGATAATTAAATAGGGGAAGAAGGAGTTATTCAAGGCTAACCCCAAAAGAAATATGATTTTAGGACGAGAGCAAGGGCTCCCAAAGCCACTGCCTCTGATCAAAACAAATAGGTTGAAGTCCCTCCCAATCCAAATACAGGTAAAGGCATGTCATCTAAAGCTCATCCATTGCCCCCATATAAACCTGAAGTCCCTGAAATAAAGGAAGTTGATATGCCACCAACCTCTTTCAGCCTGGAACATGAATTGAGCAAGATCAAGATCCCTGCGCCCTTGACAGAATTGATGAATAATGAACCTTTCAAAAAATCTATCATAAAAGTTCTGCAACCAACTTCTCTTAGTGTATCTTCTAATGTAATCAGTTTGCAGGATGAAAACCCATCCATTACAGTGGGTCCACAAATTTAGGATGGATCTGACGCTTCTCCACCATTCTATATATCTTTGAATGTCCATGATAAAATCCTGCATAATTGTCTTATGGACTCTGGAGCCTCACATAATGTTATGCCCAAATTTGTTATGGAAGAATTGGGTTTGGAGATCACCAAACCTTACCAAGACCTATATTCCTTTGATTCTAAGAAAGTAAAATGTATTGGACTGATAAAGGATATGGTGGTTTCTTTGGTACAATTACCAATGAAGAGTGTAGTGATGGACATTGTGGTGGCTGACATTCCCCCTAAGTTTTGTATGCTCTTATCCAAAACTTGGGCTAAGAAGGCTGGAAGATCATTACAAATGGACCTCACTTATTCCACCATCCCTATATTTGGAAGAGAACATAGGAGGCTATAGAGAGAGGTAAGGTTATCCTACATTGTCAGTGACCATCAGAACCCAAGAAATCACCCAATTTATGTTGTTGAGGATGATATTTGTTCGTCTATTTTTCATTTTAATGATGATGAACCTAAAATATCAGTTAACCAACACAAATATCAACCACTGACAAGTCAACAAAAAAAAGTATGGAAAATGTATTTCGATGGCTCTTCATCTAAGGAAGGATCAGGTGCAGGTATTCTCCTCATTTCCCCTTCAGAAAAGGTAATCACATTGTCTTATAAGTTGGAGTTTGGAACTACTAATAATATAGTTGAATATGAAGCTCTGGTGCTGGGATTGAGGGGTTCCAAAGACATGGTCATTGACTGTCTAGCAGTTTTTGGTGATTCTGATTTAATCATCAATCAAGTTAAGAACATCTATGAGGCTAAACAACAGAGACTCAAGAAATACAGAAATGAGGTATGGGACCTGGTTGATAATTTATTTTTAGCATTTAACATTTCCTTTATTCACAGAGAGCAGAATCAGAAGACAGATTCTCTGGCCTTATCTTCCAACACTTTAAAGCCTCCCATTGGCCCAAATATTAAATATCAAGTGGAGATCAAACATAGAACAACCATACCAGACAACATAAATCACTAGCAAGTCTTTAGTGATGATCTAGAGCTGCAGAGATTTCTACACACCATTGATGAATTCTCCAATACCTCAATCGATCAAGAAAGTCAAGACAGTGAAAATGAGGAATTAGAGGATCAACAAACATCTCATCCACTGAAGATAGTAGTTGTTCATGATATTGTGGAGCTAAAAACCAATCACATTCCAAGAGAACTGGTGCCATTAGAAAGGTTGTTTGATAGTAATGATGTTTACAGAGGAGCTTCCATGAAGAATCAGGAAGAATATGTAACAGATTGCAATATTGGGACCCCTGAGAATCCCAATATCATCAAGTTTTCCAAAGAATTAGTTGCCGAACAAAAGGATAGATACGTCAGCCTCATCAAAAGGTTTTTTGATATTTTTGCATGGTCCTATGAATATTTGGAGACATTTGACACTGACATCATCCAGCACAAGATCCCTCCAAAAACTGGCTCCAATCCATTCAGACAGACGTTTAACAATTTAATCCCATGTTGATGTCCATAATTGAGAAAGAGCTGAAAATAATGTTGGATGAAAATATCATTGTACCATTGAGGTACTCAAATTGGGTGGCCAACTTAGTACCTGTAAGGAAGAAAAATGGGGAGATACGCTTGTGTGTTGATTTCAGAAATCTCAACAAGTGTTCTCTAAAGGACAATTACCCCCTCCCTAAGATGGATCATATTTTACAGAGGGTGGTAGGTGCACACAGAATTTCCTTTCTAGATGAATACTCTGGTTATAACTAGATAGTAGTGTGTGAGGAAGATAAAGAAAAGACAACATTCACCACCCCATGGGGAACATTCATGTATGATAATATGCCTTTTGGACTGATGAACGCAGGGGCCACTTTTCAGAGGGCCATGCACATAGATTTTGTGGGGGGGAAGGACAAATTTATGGTTACATTCTTGGATGACATCACCATTTTCTCCAACTCTGATAATGAACATTTGCAACATTTGGAGCAGGTGTTCAAGAAATGAAGGAAATATGGAATATCTATGAATCCTAGGAAGTCTCACTTTTCCATACCAGAAGGAAATCTGCTAGGCCACATCATATCAGTAGGAGGTATAAAAATTGATCCATAGAAGGTTTTTTCCATTCAAGAGATTGATATCCCCCAAAATAAAAAGGTTGTCCAGTCTTTTATTGGTAAGATAAACTTCCTCGGATGTTTTGTGCCAAATTTTGTTGAAATTCTGAAGCCTATTATTAACATGTTAAAGAAAAATGATTTGATAAAATGGTCACTAGAGGAAAAATACGTATTCCAAAGGATCAAGAAGGATTTAGTTGAAGCCCCTATATTGGCCAGCCCTCATTATACCAAATATTTCTTCATCTTCTCCTTTGCTTCAGAGGAAACCATTGTTATTGTGCTACTGCAAAAAAATGAAGAAGGGTGTGAACATCCAATAGCCTTTTTCAGTAGAGCTCTCTGAGATATTGAGCTGAGATATGATATATTAGAGAAGCATTCTTATGCACTGGTCAAATAAATCAAATCCTTAAGGTTTTGTGTGTTACATTCTAGCATAACAACCTTTTTTCCTAGCAGCAGTGTCAAAGAGATTTTGGTCCAGTCCAACAGTGAGGGAAAAAGAGGGAAGTGGATTTTCAAACTATTGGAGTATGATCTACGTATAAATCCCACTAAGATGATAAAAGGACGAGGACTTGCCAAGTTGTTATTAGAATCAAATTGTAAGGTGCTAGAATTGCATCAAATCTTCACCCAATCAAATGCACCCTTCGTACAACCTAGACAAGACAACTTACAGGTATTTCAAAACTACTCCTCTTCACCTTGGTATAAAAACATAATTTATTTTCCACCAGATGTCAAGAAGACAAAGGCTAGGTCTCTCAAATTGAAGGCCATCAAATTCTGCATTTCAAGCCAAATCTTGTATTGGAGGGATCCTATTGGCATCCTATTAAAATTTCTTGATGAAAATGAAGCCAAACAAGTCACAACAGAAATGCATAGAGGAGTTTGTGGAGGACACATCACTGGAAGGCTACATCTCTGAATATCCTAAGGGCAGGGTACTACTGGCCCACCCTTTTCTCTGATGTGTTTTCCATTGTTAGGGCCTGCAATGAATGTCAAATATTTGCAGGAAAATAGAAGTTATTGTCACTATCCCTAAAACCTATCACTGCCAGTGGTCCATTCCAGTAATGGGGGTTAGAATTCATAGGAGAGATAAATACACCCTCAAGTGGATAGCACAAGTGGATCCTCACTTCCACCGACTACTTCACCAAGTGGATTGAGGATGTGCCCACCACGAATTCCACTGACAAGGTGATCATGAATTTCCTAGAAACCAATATTTTTTCTAGATTTGGTTGCCCCAGTAATCTTATAACAGAAAATGCCCAATCATTCAATTCCAACTCCATGATTGACTTTTTTGGAATCCATAACATTTACTTGACATATTCCACACCCTATTACCCTCAAAGGAATGGTCTAGCAGAGTCATCAAACAAGACTCTCATCGAGATTATTAAGAAGTTGTTGACTGAAAACAAGAAATATTGGGACTCTAAACTCAAGTATGTTTTATGGGCTGACAGAATTAGCACCAAGAAGTCTTTGGGAACCTCACCATTTCAGCTTGTTTATGGAATAGACATTTTTTTCCCTACTCAGCTTGGTATACTAGTCCTAAAATCCTTGCAGGAGGAGATTGAGGAGCCAAATGACATCCAAAAGAGAATATTCCAGGTTATAGAAGTTCAAAAAAAGAGAGAAGCACTGGATCAAAGGACATAAACATATCAAAACAAGATCAAATCAACATTTGACAAGAAAACCAAGAAGGATATATTTAAAAAAGGAGACCTGGTCTTGAGGTGGGATGCCAGAAGGGATGATAAGTCCAAGCACAGTAAGTTTGACAACCTCGAGTTTGGCCCTTTTAAGGTGGTTGAATTTATGGACAACAACACATTTATCCTACATAATATAGATGATACAAAGATCTTTGGAGGCCCGGTAAATGGGCGCTTCCTAAAACACTATTTTGTTTAAGAATGAGGGAAAATCCCTCTTGTACCATAGACACTTTCCTTTTATTTTTCATTTGATTACTTAGTTGTGTGTGAATGAAGACTCCATAGCACAACAAAGGCACTGGGGTGTAGTTGCAGTTTTCAGTTCAATAAGATGCATGGTTAAGGGAAAGTAGCAAATACACAGGGATGGAAAACAGAAACAGAGGTAAGTGAAGGAAGGTAAGAACAATTATTTAATCCCAAGGCATTGATATACATTTCTTAGCACCTCACAGGGACGAGCTATCCCCAGTTGGAGCCGATGTTGTGACCTAGGTCTGCACCCGTGCCCTTCTACCTCCTTTACCATATCCACCCATCAATTCTAAGTTTTGTGGTTTCTCGCTTAGCTTATCCTCCATTGTTTAATTATTCAGCTTCATGACCCCTGTCTGTCTTTGCATATTTGGACCATCATTTTATTTTCTTGAAAGAGGTCACATGTTCTGGTTTGAATTTGGAATACTCATCATCATAGTTTCCACTAACTAAGCACATAATAGGTCCATCGAGTCTTTGTGGGTGCACAGAACATAGCCAGGTTCGATAGATCCTTTAACAGCTCAGTAAGCTTCAACAGAACTGGAGGCCAATCAAAACAGGCCATTTGGGCTCTAAACACAAGAAAATAATAGTATCAACTTTAAATGGTGAGTATCTGGCCTTCAATATATATCGAAGGCTCCCGTGTGATTGAGATTTCAAATACATGATGAAAAGATTTTTTTTCATGGAGCGCCTAACTCCAATGCTAATCACCATCGACGGTATCCTTCTCCTCCAGATCAACGATCCTTGTGGCATTTCGGACCCCCCTGACCTTTATACCTTTAACAGTGGGGGGGGTCTTGAATTTTGGTTTCCCCACCATGGACCCTTCCTAACATGGAGCCTTCTCATCATTTCGAAACCCCCCTCTCTAATCCACTTACCACCTTACCACCCCTCTAGAATCCTACCAACCTGCCTCCCAGTACTTCCCTTATCATTGTGCGCCATTTGTCCTCCACTCACTACTCCCGCATGTCACCACCTTACAACTGTCTTCCACTCATACTCCCATCACCTCCCGCATATCTAACCCTCATCTCACCACACGCCACCTATCACTTCCCACCCGTATGTCATTCCACGTCACCTCCACTCATGTTTCCAATTCCTCTCTCCATGTCATCTGCATCCAGATAGTCCACATCCACTCATACTATCTCCTATTGGACGCTTGACTCCATGTATCCCTCCACGAACATTGAGCAGTCATTCCAGCAAATCTTTTCAAAAGTACAGATGGAATCTAATGATTTGAAGCAAAGTGCACTTACCTGTCGAAGGACCTGTTACATATAGAGAGTTATGTCTCGATCTCAATTACATAATGCTCCAGAAATTCAGTAAAGAAGAAGATCAAGTGAAGATATTCCCATGCAGTTGATAACCCTCTAGAATCATCAAACAACTCATAGGCATCCTAGTACTCGACACAGAGATCTATCATGTTACTCCTAGTCATTTTCTGTGAGTCCCAGTTCATCCAGCACATGAATCAGTTATGTCTCAGAGAAAGTAGCAGTTTTAGTTTATCAATTCCAGGATTATGTTAGATTAAATTAATAAGTGGTCTTCTTTGTGTGATAAGAACCACTCTTTTTTATAAAGTCCAGTGTGAAGTATACATGTTGTACTCCATGCAATGCTTTAGTTAAGTTAATAATTGGTTCTACACCTAGTAGTCCAGTGTTAAGTCTCAGTCCCAGGTGGACGAGAACCTCTACAACTTTGATAAATATGCAGTCTTTGTATGTTATAGGGGTTGGGAAGTTCCAAAAGGAAAATAGAAGCAGTAGAAGAATTGGACCTTCTTAGTTAATTGTAAATTTTTCTACCTAGTGAATATATGTTGATGGTAGTTGTGTTCTCTTACACAAATATTTATGTGTTGATTCTTATCTTGAATGCAGATTTTGTGATGTGTGAAATGTACATTTCCTTATTCTTTCAGGTATTGTTTTAGTTTATCTTTTGTTGATTATTCAACCTATTATACAGTTATTGTTCAGTGACAAATCCACTATTTTGCAACATGTTGAATTATTTGCATCTAGATGTTTTTCTAAGTCTTGAGATATTATTTTAGGTCTTAGTTTTCAAACAACAAGTGGTTCATTGCATTGCTTGTTTTTGTTGTCTGTATTTGTCTTTTCATACCCTCAATTGTAATTTAATACCCATACCATTAGCAAAGGACAACCTACTTTTATACTATGTGGCATGTCCTACCAGGGCAACATCTTTGAAAACATGTCCTTGAGCTTACCTACAATATGTACTTGTAAAAAGCCAATCATTACAAAATTGAGGTGGCCTAGCTTTTCCCTTTAGCAGTCAAGCGTAGACCTTAGGACCAATAATAAGAATGGGCATTATGCATCTCAATTTCCATAGAATAAGAATAAGGGTAATGAAAATACACAGATAGCAGCATCAACATAGATGCATCTTGATTATGAGGGAGATTTTTAATGGTATTCTAGATTTCAGTATTGAGAAGTAGGGACTGTGTAGAGGGTGTGCACTTCGCAAGAATATCAAGGATGGTTTTACAAGAAGCAAGAGTAGGTCCAAGGGGATATTGGATATTTTCCATTCAAATGTGAGTGGGGCGATTCCAATAGCATCATTACAGGGTTCATCATACTATGCGACGTTTATTGATGATTTTTCCAAGAAAACCTGGATCTTCTTTATGAACACCAAGGATGAGGTCTTCAGTCGATTCACAGAGTTCATGGCTTAGGTAGAGAACCATACATGGATGAATATTATGTACTTGAGGTCAGATAATGGGGGAGAGTACACCTCCAATGAATTCAAGGATTTCTGCAAGGAGGCAGGGATCAAGAGGGATTGATAGTCTCATACAATCCTCAGTAGAATGGGATTGCAGAGAGAAATAATTGGTCCATCATCGATTCTTAAAAGGCTATGATACATGATCACGATTTTCCCATGTTTTTGTGGGCTAAGGCATGTAATACAACGATATATGTGTAGAACATGAGTCCTCACAATATATTTGGGGGAAATACTCTGGAGGAGGAATTCTCAGTGGTGAAGCCAGAGATAGGACATTTGAGGATCTTTGGTTGTCCAGTTTACATCCACGTGCCAGTGGAGAAGAGGATGAAACTGGAGCCTTCAGGATATAAGGGTATATTTATGGGGTACAATGATACCTCAAAGGATTACAGGATATTCATTCTAGTGCAGAGGAAGACAGTTGTGAGAATATATGTGAAGTTCAAGGAAAAATTAACATATAGGAGTACCCATGAGTCATCAACAGTGACAAAGGATAAGGAGAAGAAGGCTCCGAAGGATGAGCAGTAGTCACCACTTCAGAATTCAAGTGGAGAGGAGGAGTTATCTCCTTCCATCCTTGTTAGGAGAACCAGGTGGCTAATATAGACATCGAGGGATGATGGTGAGGCTCCTAGGAGTGTGGTTAGAGAGCGCATGCCTCTGAAGAAGTTTCCAAACTATATGGATCTTATGATTAGCATCATTTATGTTGAGCCTTCCATTTTTTAGGAATCAGTTGATCATAAAGTATGGAGGGATGCCATGATAGAGGAGTACACCTCTATTATGAGGAATGATGTTTGGGACATAGTGTCGAGACTAGAGGGGAAGTTGGTTGTGATTTCCAAATGGTTGTACAAGATCAAGCATGTTGCATATGGTAGCATAGAGAAGTTCAAGGCAAGGTTTGTGGAAAGAGGGTTCTCCTAGAAAGAGGGAGTGGAATACGAGGAACATTTTCTCCAGTCACCAGATATGCTTCTATTTGAGTTTTTATTTCTATTTCTTTAGTTATGAAGTGGAGGATACATCATATGGATGTGAAAACAACATTCCTCAATGAGATCATTGAGGAGGAACTATACATAGAGAAACCTCGTGACTTTGAGGTACATGGGAGGGAGTCTCATGTGTGTAGGCTTAATAAATCCTTGTATAGACTCAAACAGGAACCTAGGGCATGATATTCCAAGATTGATGGATACTTTCATAGTATTGGATTTACCAAGAGTGAGGCAGATCCTAACTTGTACTTCATACTTGTTGGAGAGGATCCTCTCATCTTGGTTCTCTATGTTGATGATTTATTTATCACAGGTTCAGAGGAGATTATTGCAGGGTGAAAAGAAGATTGGCTAGTGAGTTTAAGATGTAGGATATTGTCTTGATGCACTTCTTGGGGTTAGGGGTATGGAAGGTATCAGGAGATATATTCCTTGGAAAAGGGAAGTATGCAGTAGATATCTTGAGGAGATTCGAGATGGAGGATTGTAAACCAATGGCTACACCTACGATTACCAATCTGAAGAAGATTGACACTTCAGATTTAGAGTTGGTGGATCTTATTGTTCCTGGGATCGATTCTAAGGCTCAAATAATAATGTCAGACATCAAAGGTTTTAAATGAAGTTTTTTTATGAGTGATTTTTTCTACCTTCATTTTTATGACAAATAATCTTTAAATGAAATTAATAATAAGACAATACAGATGTTGTATCTCGTTATCTAAGTCACAATTATAATGTCAAATGAAGTAGAAATGATTTACAAATTTTTTAAAGCAAAGTCAGGTATCAATTACAGATAAGTCTCACCTTGTTTGCAGTAGAAGAAAAGTAGAAGATGCACCCTTGAAAAGAGATAAAAAAAAAATGCAGTAATTCACATAGGTCACGGGTCTTGTTTTACTCACTGTAATAACAGAGGAAAAGTTGTTACTGAATAAAATTCGGATATATTATGATCACAATAGATGTAATACTAAATTTTAATCATTCACTCTTCAAGAACTACAGAAATAAATTCAGAGAGATGGAAACATAGAGGAAACACATAACTCAAATTGAACGAAACTTAGAATCTTTGTCTGCACTTGTATTAATATTCAAAAACAAATTATCTTTTACATTCGACAAGAAGCATCCCCCCAATAATATATCTAAAATCTATCTATTTATACAAAAATTGTATCAACTGAAAACCCTTGGACTTCCCACAATATCTGCCTAAAATTAGAATACAGTCTGAATGAAATACCATCATGCAGTTATTGTTGAGTTTTGATTTGATGTGTTGGCACCTCATCTACCCCTTCCTTTGCTCGCAGATGCATTCATTTTCCTTTGTTGTTTTAATTGGGTACACATGTCCATTAATACCACCATAATCATTGGCTTATTTTCTTTTCCATTTGATTATGTTGTCATCTATCCCTTCGAATGCGTTTACTGGGATAAACAATTGTAGTTGAAGATATGGGAGTAGTAATTGGACAGGTAGCTCAATGTTGGTTTGTTATGGGATGGATAATGGTTACGAGGAAGAGTAATTGTTCATGAATAAGATGACGTGGGGGACAAGTGTCCAATGAGAAGGTGGGATGAGTGGATGCAAGAATGTAGGTGGTAGGGATAGACGTGGTAAGTGATGTGTAGAGAGAGAGGAAGTGTAGGTGGTGAGGTAGACAATATTGGGAGTGTGGAGGGTGTGACAGGCTGGAGGATGAAACATAGAGTGGGTGGAGGAAATGGACACTATGTATGCTCTTTCATTTTCTCTCATCTACACTCACTTTTATTTGTAGTCTCAATCCTTTCATTCAATTCAAAGGAAAATATATTCCTTTGTACTTGTGGCAGCTTCTCCTGGATATTGTTTATTTCTTGGAATGTGACCTGATACTGTAAACTTGGATTTACCAACAATTCATTGATTTTAAGTAAATCGATATGGTTCATCTGTTGGATGGTCGATTGAATATTTTCCTTGTTCTTCCTAGAGCTTTGTTGGTTCATTTCTATTTCAATCTGTCCCAATGAATCAGAGATATTGTTTCCTTCAAATTCAATCAGTTTTTTATTTACGGAAAACAATGCCTCTAAACAAGCCTCTTTTGTATCTCTAGCAAGTTTCTTTCCTTATTCCAGATTTGTTTCCCATGCTTTTAGGGCCATTTCGCCTTTTACTTGTTTAGAATGTGAGAAAGGGGTAATACCATAGATATTAGCCTTCTGCTTCCATATGATAACTTCCTAAAACTCATACCTAGTTGTACAAGCCTCTTTTTCCTTAACATAAATACTTTTCAGAGAAAGGTTTATTGCCTGATACAATTTTGGAATAACATCTACTTTTTTATAGAGCTTCTACTAGGAAAATTCCAACTTCTCATTTGTTTTTTATGCTTGTGTTTTGAAGGAAGTAATATATATTGTTGTGTTCTCTATCAAGGCCAATTTGGCCTGCAGCTGTTCAATCAAATTGTCCCGTTGAGTGATCAAATATGTGTTGGTCTGTGAACTCTGATAGATCATCTCAAGATTAGCCTGTAACTACTTCATTTGATATTGATGACTAGCCTTGGTTTGATACTTATGTACTATGAATTTCATTCTACAATTGCTCTACCAAGAGACATTTATGTTGCATTTGTTTGGTTAAATTTTCCACTGACCATTGATTGGAAGTGGCAAAAGCCCCTAGTGAATCTGCAACTTCCTTTACAAACTTAGGATCATCTTGGTATTTCCCATCATACACCAATCTTTTCCTTTTGGTGACTAATCCATCCTTTTGGTGAGATTCTATTTTTACAATAGCCTTTCATTTCTTGCTAAAAAAGAAACTTGAGGGAGGCATCTCTTCAGGTAAGATAGGAGTAAGATCACCAACATGAATGAGCTCTAAATTAGGATTTCCAAAACTGGTCTGTAAAGGGGTTAATGATGTGATAGGAGACATGATTTTTGTGGAGTGTTCCTGACCTGTTGTATCTGGGGTGCTAGCAGGAGTAGCTGGTGTTGAATGAGGAAAAACTTGTCCTTGATTCATGAAAGATTCAAACTAAGCTAATGATCGTGGATTAATCAGACTTGACAATGATTCTTTTATTTCTTGAAATAACTTTTCTGGACTTTTTGGGACTTCTTCAACTTTGTGCTTAGTGGAGCAACTTGGCTCAGATCCTATGGGTTTTGCTTCCTGTGAAGAAGCCATGGGTTTTGAATATCCTTGCAATATATTTGGTAAAATGTTTCGTCTATGCTTTTGAAAGCTGAGGAAACCAGCTTGTTGGTTAGGAGGCAGAGTCTGGAATCTACTTTTAACTTCTTCGTACAATCTAACTCTCCTGAACATCTTGTCAAGCGATTTCTATGCTAATGAATTCGACATACAATTGTCAACCCGAGGCTCGTAAGATTCGAGGTGCAAGCACAATATATGTAGGATGAAAGAAAGATAGCCTAATATAATGATTGAAAATGAAACACATGACTAAAATCGAATTGCATGAAATAAACAAAAGCATGAAATTGCATAAATTACACCTGATTGAGGAAGCATGAAATTGAATTGCATGACATAAACAAAAGCATAAAATTGCATAAATTAAACCCGATTGAGAAAGAATGAGATTATACAAAGGAAAGATCATCTATAACATAAATAACAAATAACAAATGACAAACATATTTGAGCTCACATAAAATCTATATTATCAACTCAAAATAACAAATCTATTATGAAGAAATCGATTTGAAACATCAACTCTATTACAACATGATGAAATCCATGACTAACTCATTATCTCAAGAGAAAAGACTAATTGTGTTCTTCTTCACTTTCTCTCTTTCTCTCCTCCTCCCAAAATGAGGAGAGAGCCCTCTTATTTATACATGAGTTCTTTAAAAAGAAGAAAAGCAACTCATAATTACAATTCCACTTTTCTCTCAATCAATTCCACTTTCCTCTCAACCAATTTTCTATAATTACAAAATACTTATCCCTTCAAATCCTCTCCACTTTTCTCTCAACAATTTGCTATAATTACAAAATACTTATCCCTTCAAATCCTCTCCACTTTTCTCTCAACCAATTTTCTATAATTACAAAATACTTATCCCACTTTTCTCTCACAAATTCTCTCATGACATTCCTCCTTGAAATTAGCTTGAATTATCTCCTTCAAATTTTGAAAATATGGAGAAAACATTAAAGAAGATTTTGAATACTCATTCATTGAAATCTTCAAATATCCCTACATTACAAATCTCACACAAATATTTGAGATATATATGAAAAATATATTGATTTCTGATATTTAATCATAAATTCTCTTTTAATACTAAAATGAATAAAGTGGAAAATAATAAGGTGAAACCCAAATGTATTCATGAAAAGAGTATAATGAATGGTTGAATAAAGTGATAGAATGTGAGGAATGGTGAAAGGAAAGGAGGATGGAAATGCAGAAATTATGAGACTCAACATACCCCCAAACTGAAATTGTTGCATGTCCTCATGCAACCTTGCATAAAAACTTTTCTTCTCAATTTTGGCTTTGCATGATTATATATTTTTTTAACAATGAAGGATGACCCTTTACCCCAAACTAATCTAGTTGCATATCCTCATGCAACCTTACATGAAACTAATCTAGTTGCATATCCTCATGCAACCTTACATGGTTATTATTTCAGACTTTTGGCTTCTTAAGGAAATCATTCCATGATCTAAAATGCATGAGTGGCAACGTTTTTCTTATGGTTGGTTCTTGTGTGACAACCATGAATATAACAAATTTTGGTTCTTGTGTTAACAACATTACTTGTTTTTTTGATGCAATACATAATATTTGAAAGCATACATGCATTGGAAATGATGAAGCATCAATGTACATTAGAAATCATTTTCTCCATGTTATGAATCATGCCAAAATAGAGTAATATCTGGAATCAAGGTGCAACAAGGTGTAGTTTGGAAGAGACATGTTGATCAATGGTAAGTGAGATGACATATGGAAAATGGAATCCCCCCCGCCACCCCAAATGAATATGTGTTATGTGTACGAAAAGGAGAAGGGAAACAGAACATGGTGAGGGCATTTTCCAATGCATTCATTCTAGCATGTAAGGAATTGCATGATTAAAGTTTAGAAAACTACATACCTCCACTTACCCAAAACAGTGGATGAACTATGAAATAGGAATGTAGTTGTTGATGGATCATGAAAAATGTGACTGTTGATCATGGAATGTGAAGTAAAGGAATCTGAACTGTTGATTGGTTGTATGAATCGAAAGATGAAGTCTAAAAGTGGAACTATGGTACTTTCATGTGACTGGAAAAGTATTGTTGCAACTATTGATGGAGTCATGAAAAATATATAGTCTTCAACTTCTACAAAACTCGATGGTATAATTATAATCATGCGAATAAATGTGTCGATTTCAAGCATAAAAAGAATTCATTGGACTACCGGACATTGATGGATGTCGTTAACCAATGTGAGGAAATCTCACCATTGATGTCAATGAGTTCCAAGGTACCTAAGCACATCTTGCAAAGTGTGAATAAATGAGATGATGTTGAGCCACTTGCAAGATCTAACAATCAAGGGACAATGATGTATTCCCATGATTGTCAGCGAGAGAACTTTCCATTAAGGCATGCAATCCTCAAGGTACTCATAAGGAATCTCGTATGTATCCCAGATAAGGTGTTTAGGTCGATGGGGCAAGAATTGTTGAAAGGTGGGCCTTAAGGAATCCCACATCAGTCAACATGAGTTGTACAAGATGATTGGTAGGACTATAGATGAAATATCTCAGTAGCAACAATGTTTATGAAAAAGAAAGCAGGATAATGTAGTCATCAAAATGGAACTTAATGGTTTTATTTGCAAGGAAAATATATGAACTGAAAATAGAGAAAACTATATGCGACTCATAAAGGTAGGAATTTGTGAAGTCATGATGGCTAAGGCAATGAAAGGTGGACTTCAATACATGGAGGATGAATAATCTTGGAAGGATAAGGGTAAGTGATCATGTCATGGCGTAATTAGTTTTTTGAAAGATGATTGTGTAGCGGGAAATGTCATGACATGTGTGATGAAGAATTAAGCTCATTCAAGATTTTAATGAGGCATGTCTTATAGAAATAGTGGTGATCCTTGAAAATCACTTCTGCATGAGAATTGATCATCTTCAATCCTATAAAAGGTTATCACTAATCCTGCAATAAATATTGTGAGATCATAGAAAAACATAGTCCAAAAAGGAGTGCTAGCAAATCAATCTAAAAAAAATAAAAATGAAATACATTATTTATCGATTGGTCGTGATGTATTTGTGACAATAGTCTTCGTGAATACCTGTTTAAGTGACTTCAAGGAAAACAATAAAAGAATAATAAATGAAAACATGAAATAATATTGTTTTCAAAAAGTTTTTGTGATCCATTTTCAAAATTTGTAAAAATATTTATTTTGTTTTTTACAATTTTTATTTTTAATTTTTATGGTTTTTGTATTTTTTATATATTACCTAAAGTTTATTTTATTTTATTTTGCTTTGTGTTTTTCTTTTTAAGTTTTATCGTTTTCTAATTGATGTCTTTATTGTTTCATTCCTAGCTGCTCTAAAATCATCAATACAACCACCATGAAATCTAATATCTTTTGATGTTGTCCAAATAAAAACAGTAGTGCCAATACATAGCGTTGTTTGGCTTCCATTGTCTCTTTACCCACATTCAAAATACATTAGCAAAATGAAAATAACTTAAACCCGACAAAAGAAGCAAGGTTCCATCATCATAATAACATTACAAGGAAAGAATTAAGAGATCATGATGTTGTCGAGCACATGTAAATTTTTATTTTGTTGTCCATATAAAGGAAGACAACAATAAACATATTGTAAGATATTCTCTTTCATTGGTTGTGTACGTGGCTCATGCTTATCGATCTTCTCAAGTTTCTCACTATTCCAACAATATGTTTTTCTCTTTATGCTAACAAATATACCATATGTGATGGTAAAATTTATAGTCTCAACTTAGTCTTTCGAATTTACATACATTTGATTTATTTTTTTAAAGAATGGAATAACCAACACATGCAACAACACCTTTATATCATTTCCCACAAACCTGCCTTCAGAACAAGCATAGAATATTATGAAAACTATGCAGCATAATGAATTGATACCAAAAATTGATTCAAATTTGAATGCCAAACTTGTCTCTAAAATCTGAGTATTTGTTCTCACCTGAGATTTTTCCTTTTGTTGAGACACAAGATTGAGGTAGACGATGATTTCTATCAATAAGGAGCTAATTCTTCGTCTAGAAGTAAATTGCAGAGAAATCACCGCTATGAATCTTGTCAACCACCAACAATCCAATGCTCTATCAATGATATGTCAATTGATGTAACAGAGATTAACTTCAATGGTGCCATCGTGTTGTTGATTGCTACATCATTGTTCCTTCCTTGACGATATATTTTCCACAGAATTTTGGTAATGTTGGCTTCTTTACTTCATGCATAAGGGAAGGTAACTTTGAAGAGATCTCCAATTTGACAGTCCTGGCAACAATTCCTTCACTTCTGCAACAATTCTAGACAATGATTCCTTTGTTCTTCACATCTGACAATTCTCAGCAGTGTTGACTCCTTTCCATTCATGGTGTCGAATCAGATACAACAATGGGAATCTAATCTCTCACACAGTGGCTCCAATACACCAATTTTTCTCTCGTGTCATTTTCGATTATTGTAACGAGCATGTCTTCTCAAACAAGAAGTTACAACAGCAATAGATAAACAATTCCCCTTCAACTACAACAGTTGGCAGGCTATCCTTCACACAGGTAGTGATTTGTGTCTTGACTTCTTTTCCACAAGTGGCGGTTCTTCCTACACATAACAACAACTTTTCTCTCTAACACTTGGTTCTACTCACCACTCAATGATTTCTTGGGTTTTATTTTCTCCACGTGTGGTGGCTTCTCCACAAATTCGAATTCAATACACAAATCCTTGACTGCAGTACACAATAGCGATGGCAAATGACAGAACACCCAGGGTTGCTCTGATAAGAAATTAAAAGTTGATAATAAACATTGGTGCATACAAAAAACTTAGTTCCTTATTCTGCTAACAAAACCTATATTTTAGGCCATTGTTTTGTACTTTTGGTTGGAGTTGCAACAAACATACCCAACTATTCTATTTTTAGATGAGACAAAAAAGTATGGTTATGTTTAACCCTTGTAGTTTTCTCAGATGACACATGGAAAACTAAATTTGTAAATTGGGTTGTGGAGTGATGGGTTGGCATAATCAATTAAAAACCACTCAAACCGAATCATAAAATCTCGGTCGATGGTGTAGCAGGTGATTTTGGTGTTGGTTGTGGAAATTAATATGGCCACCAATATTGGTAGTTACATATTTTGATCTGTTGGGTTCTTTTCCTCTGTACTAAATGAGCCATCAATTCCCAGTCTTTGGGTTAATGATTGTTTCATTCTACAAAAATCCATGTCATGATTTTACATCAATTGGAATAATCCTTTTAGATAAAGGCAGACATATGACATTTAGATGTGAATTATAGAAGTTCTTTTGGCAGTGTTATCTTTGTAGTTGGTGTTCATCGATTGGAAAAAACCTAACCCAATCATAAATCTGGTGATGAATGGCGGTGGATGATATCAGTTATCTCCATTACACGGGCAGGTGAATGCACAGATTTGTTTTGGCCTAATTTTGTTTAAACAGTCGCCATTAGATGCAATCTTTGCAATCACAAAGGTGGCCTTTGCAATCACAGAGGTGGTGTCAACGATGATTCTAGTGTGCTTGTATAGAGGATGGGTCACTCTACAGTGTGGAATTCTCACTCGTGCTCGGCTTTAATCAAAATGTAAGGAACCATTCCACCGAAGCTACGAATGAATGGGAACTTTATAACTTGATTTGGTATCAGGAACTAGGAACAATCATGCGTCTGCGACACCTCTGGGCGAGAAAACCCTAGAAACTTTTGCAAATTATATCTAATGCTCATAGAGCACAAGAAAAAATAAAAAAAAACATCGCGTAGTCTGCTAGATCATCTCCACTTAGGCCCATGTGGCTCATTTTCTGTATGAAGGGAATCCAAGTGAAGAGTAGCTTGGCTACATCTTTGCCCTCGAAAAACTGAAGACGATAATAAGCACGATGGCCACTACGCCCCTGGACTTGAACTTGGAGAATGAGAGATCCCAGATGGTTTCGAATCTATCCTTCTTTTTGGTCTTTGATTTCTTCAAGGGGGTGGAGGTCTTTAGGGTTTCTAATTTTTTTGCTTGTTCTGTCGATGGTGGAGTGACGAGATTTGTAGTTCGGGGTTCTGTAAATGAGGAGCCATGATATGCATTCACACACAAACGTTGATGCTATGGAGATTGACAAGATTACGAGTCTATCTCTATACCTGAATGAGGACAATGAGAATACCATTGTGGCAGGTGGAATCGATCCTTAGACCTCGCCTTCGCTTCGATGTGGTCTCTTTCCTTCCTAGGTTACTTGGCTTGATGGGAATTTTCTTACAATAACATGGAGAAGTTTGTTTTGCAGGTTTAGGCATGGGCGCAAGCTTTACATTCTCAACCTGAAATTTTTATTTTACATTAAATAAAAACACAGTTGTAATTTTTTAAGTTTTTTTTGGTTTTTTTTTTTATTTTTTGTTTTTTGTATCACTAGTTTAAAAAACAAAAATTGGAAATTTTAAGAAAAATTCAGATGAAATGTTTTAGCAAATGGGGATCCCAAGTAAAAAATTAAAGCAATTTTTTACATGTTATTTTTCCTGAAAACATTAGAGGCATCCTAATTTCTAATCCTCGAGATCACACTAAGCACGGAGGAGAGGAAAGCATACTTATTCAAAACTTAACGCAAAAAACTGAAAATAACATCCTACCTACTATATGTTAATTAGAAGTTAGAAATTAATTACGTGTAAGCAAATTTACAATTTAACTATTTGCATAATAGGAGCAAGAATATATTCACATGCAATTTTGAAAATTTAAAATCAAAATGTATAGAAGTGTGTGAAATTAATTGTGGTAAATGCGATACAAAGAAATAAGGAAAAAAACATTGAACTATCTCGATACTCGCTTGAAACCACCATTCAATGAGGCTTTCATATGCGTGATTCTCACTCTGATTCAGCTTACTTGCATTCTCTTGTTTGTCCTCCTCGATCTCCTGTTCGAATAGTTGTTCCTCATTTGATATACATGATTTTTCGAGTGTCAATTTTTATTTTTCTTCAGGAGGAGTGGCTAAGTCTTTGATTGTTGTCAAGATCTTATCTTCTTGAGAAGATGAGATCCTGGCTTTTGCTAGGATCTGAGAGAGTTGTTCCAATGTTATATTCATTCTAAAATCATCTTACCGGTATTCAAATGAGATACTACAAATGAAAAATTGGTATAAAGAAGTACGAGACATGATGAAACAATACTAGTACAAAAGTAATGTAAAATCATAGATAAACAGGTACAAAATCAAAAGTAAACTCGTATGAAAAAAAAACTAATTCATAATGAAGGAAATAAACCTTGCATAAAATAAATAAAAGAAATCACTCTTGCAATAAGATGAGCACACTGGCAGGAAAATAAATTGCAGGAAAGTAAACACACTATACAAGAAAGTAAATTGCAGGCAAGTAAACAAACTAAGAACAGTAAGAAAATTTACAGAAAAATTAAACACTCTTGCGGAAAGGGAACATCAAGGATTTGGAGCAACCCATTAAAATGGATGTGCAGGTTCTTACCTCTCGTATTAAATTTTCTCCTCCCCCGTGTTGTGTAACTAAATAAAACTTACTTACCTAAGCTCTAATCCCTTTAGCACCTCTCTGACAATGGCACCAAAATGTCGAGTGATTTCTATGCTTATGAATTCGACATAAAATTGTCAACTCGAGGCTCGTAAGATTCGAGGTGCAAGCACAATATATGCAGGATGAAAGCAAGCTAGCCTAATATAATGATTGAAAAAGAAACACACAACTGAAATTGAATTGCATGAAATAAATGAAAGCATGAAATTGCATAAATTACACCAGATTGAGGAAGCATGAAATTGAATTGCATGACATAAACGAAAGCATAAAATTGTATAAATAAACCCGATTAAGAAAGCATGAGATTAGACAAAGGAAATATCATCTATAACACAAATAACAAATGACAAACATATGTGAGCTCACATAAAATCTACATTAACAATTCAAAATAACAAATCTATTATGGAGAAATCGATCTGAAACATCAACTCTATTACAACATGATGAAATCCATGACTATCTCATTATCTCAAGAGCAAAGACTAATTGTGTTCTTCTTCACTTTCTCTCTTCCTCTCCTCCTCCCAAAATGAGGAGAGAGCCCTCTTATTTATACATGAGTTATTTGAAAATAATATAAGCAACTCATAATTACAATTCCACTTTTCTCTTAACCAATTCCACTTTCCTCTCAACCAATTTTCTATAATTACAAAATACTTATCCCTTCAAATCCTCTCCCCTTCTCTCTCAACAAATTTTCTATAATTACAAAATACTTATCCCTTCAAATCCTCTCCACTTTTCTCTCAACCAATTTTCTATAATTACAAAATATTTATCCCACTTTTCTCTCACAAATTCTCTCATGATATTCCTCCTTGAAATTAGCTTGAATTATCTCCTTCAAATTTTGAAAAGATGGAGAAAACATTCGAGAAGATGTTGAATATTCCTTCATTGAAAGCTTCAAATATCCCTACATTACAAAGTTCACACAAATATTTGATATATAAATGAAAAATATATTGATTTCTAATATTTAATCATAAATTCTCTTTTAATACTAAAATGAATAAAGTGAAAAATAATAAGGTGAAACCCAAATGTATTCATGAAAAGAGTATAATGAATGGTTGAATGAAGTGATAGAATGTGAGGAATGGAGAAAGGAAAAGAGGATGGAATTGTGAAAATTCTGAGACTCAACATACCCTCCAACTGAACTTGTTGCATGTCCTCATGCAACCTTTCATAAAAAAAATTCTTCTCAATTTCGGCTTTGCATGATTATATATTTTTTGAACAATAAAGAGGATAAAAATCCCCCCCCCCCAACTGATCTAGTTGCATATCCTCGTGCAACCTTACATGGTTATTATTTGGGACTTTTGGCTTGTAACACACCCATGATAGGGCATAAAAAAAAATCACTTTTCCTTAACTCTCTCTAGGTTCCCTTTTCTTCAATTGCAGGTTCTTCCAAACCCATAGGCTCTTTCTTGTCCCCTTTGAAGGGTTTGAGAAATAGGCACTAGCTCTCCATTCTATCCCCTTCCTTCATATGACCCCAGGCTATGACCACATGCCTAACCAAAGGGCGCTTCGCGACTTCTCTATTTCGAGACTTCGTGTTTCACGAAGTTGGAGGACTGCTCATCTCTCTTCTTCTGAATCTAGATTTTTCGAAGTTCCTTGGGACCAAATCTACAGTCCATGCTCCTCTCGTGATCCAATGGTTCAAATCAACTCACAAATTCAAACTTCACGAATTCTTACAACTCTGTCTTTGACTTTCCCTATTTGCGAGTCAACGAAATGTTAATCTCCCACCACGTGGCCTGTCTCGATGGACGGCTAGGATTGTTGTGGCTCTCAGGTCCTCGAGGATTTGCCTCTTTCCTTCTCCACATGTTCTTCCTCCCAAGTACGTGTATATATGCCATGTGTCCTCTAAATCCAATGACTCAAAGTCACTTCCCACTTCGCCTCTTGTGAAGTTTGGATTTCTCTCCCACAATTATTTCGATGTTCGAATCCTCGAAATCTCGGATCTGCTTCCATCTGTGAACCTTAATGATGGACGATTCCAATTGGCTTTAGAACTTTGGGAATTCACAAGTCCACTCTTCTGTGCACTTTCAAATGGTTTAGGCCTCGTACACTTTCCTTGGGATCTGACTGTTGTTGGTCCTCGCACTCATATCTAATGGCTGAGATCTGATCTCCTTTTGTGCGTACTCCTAAGTGTCTGGACATGGATTCCGATGGTGTTATAGAAATATTTTTCTCACCATTGCTATCTTGCACAGAGGGCATTTTTCTATTTCCCTATGCAGACTTATCAACCCCTTTTTGATAAATCCAGAGACAAAAATATATATTTTTCCACATATACGCTCCCTAACTTCTTTGCAAGATGCGTATACGTTTGATGCTCCACTACAACTCACGTATATCGGGATTTGTGCCAAAAAATACAAAATGACATCATGTTTCCATGTCACGACAAAAGATCTCTAATCTTTGGCCTTCCATATACTAGAAACGTTCCGACTCAGCCCTTCAGTTGCATTCTGGAGGCTATAAGAGCACAATTTCAAGCTATGGAAAAACATGAGAAAGCATTCAACTTTGAGAGAAAAGTTACTCTAGATAAATTACTTCATATTGAGTCTGCATCCCTTTGTCCCTCAAGTCTGAACACAATGTTCAGCCCCCAAGCTCTTTCCTTATTTTCGAGAGGACCTCATTACCTCTTTGTTGTGAGATTGCCTTTGGTGGAGGATTGAAGTGGTGGAGACCTAGTTGGAAGGAACTTGGTTTCTTGGTTTCGAACCATGCCAACACGGAAGTCTGTAATTTTGATACTTTTGTTGATCAATTAGTAATCGAAATACTCCTTTCATGTCCTATCGATATCTTGCAAATATATGATTATTATCCATGGGCATGTTTGTAATGTTTATTAATGGATTGTGTTATCTGATGTGCTAACTCATTTTATATCTTGTCACTATATACTTGCATCGCTTGTTTGTTGATAACTTCTTGCAGGTGTAAAGCTTTGGGTCAAAGTGCTCAACGGTGGAACGACATCAAACGATTGGATTGAGGTAGGCTTCTTCTTCGTATTGCACATTAGTTTATATAGAACATGTTGGAATTGAGTTGATTTATGCATTCATACCTGTCTATTGTGGTTTAACCTTGTCCATAGAGAGTTTTTCCCTTGTAATAGAAATGGTGACTCCACTGGGGAGAGATCTTCCTTCTAAGGGTTGAAGTATTTTTTTTCTTACATTGCTCTTTTTCCTTTGTGTTTCTTGTCGTATCACAGTTGGCAGAGTTTGTTCACTCTGGGTCTGAGTTTTTCAGCCTTTAACCCTTTCCTATCCTTGTTTTAAAAGATATACACCCTTTTTACCCTGACAGTTGTGTATACACACTTGTTGTCCCACTGCAAGAGGCATATATACGCCCTTTTCTCTTGAACAGTCGCGTATACCACTTCCCCTTGCTTGCTTGCTTGGTTTAGTGACTATTGGGTAGGTTTTGAGGATCACTGGGCCTTCTTAGGTCTCTGTGGTGCCTGTTGAGATTATCTGGGATGACAAGAAACATGTTTGGAGTTGAATTTTTGGGCGACGTCTTTTTCTTTGTTTTCCATTTTTTATTTGTCCTTGGTAGTTGGGTTGTCTGCTTAGTTGCTTGGTATTTTTCTCGAGTGATTACTTTTATACACAGTAGAAGTTATATATCAAGTCGCTTATTGTTCCATGCATTTTCTTTTTAATACATTGAAAATACAAAAAAAATAGGTATTTCACATTGGTTGGTATTTTTGTCTTGGAACCTTTATCATTAGCTTATCACATTTAGCGAAAGATTGCATTTTACTTCTGAGTTGCAGAGTTAAAATTGAAGATTGCACTGTTTTTATTTAGCATATCATTCACTAAAACGTTAAAGTTAGGCTTTGCATTATATCTATTTTTATTTTTCGTGCAGAGTCATAACACCATGAGTTTTATTTTCATACCTTTTTGAGTAATCACGGCCAATAAAATTTACGCTTTAAACTAAAATTGATTAGTAACGATTTTATTGCTTAGGGTGCACAAACTAGCCTAGGATTTAGTGCCTTGGAATAGGATTTTGTGAGTAAACTTCTCCAAGGCAATTAAATCAACATGTGTGTTTGAGATAGGGAGTTGAGAAATCCATTGTATAATTGGTAATATCAGGAGACTCCACTCACACCGGAGTTAAGAACGAAGTCGCGTGAAGTTTATTGAAGGGATAACCCCTGGATACTCACCTAGCGTCAAATATATTTCTGTGGATTTATTTGTATTTAGGGATCTTTCTAGTATCCATACCTCTATGAGAGACGGTACTTTCAAGGTTTCAAGCTTTGCTACCCTGCCCATATGGTAATCCAGACTTACGATTGTTCGCTTGTGCATCGGTTATACAGTGGTTGATTAGTTTCTTGAATTAGGTTTCTCATAGGTTACTTGCAGGGGTTATTCTTCTTGTATCCTAAGTCAGATAGGGGTCGGACATCACACAACCTTTATGGAGGATTACCTCTCCGGGGGGATCTGACCAACTGGTTGTTAAGCCCACGAGAGCCCTTATAACTGATTATGTTACCTCCAAACTTTAGCAGGGAGTCTTAGGTCCCTCTTGGATGAGACATACCTTCTTTAGCGAGGGAGGCCACTCAACCACTTTAGCCCATTTGCATGCATATTGGTCGTTTGAGTTTTTGGCATGCTCTTTGATTATTAGTTGACCATAGGATTTCGTGTTGATTCTTTGTTATCATGGATATTGGAGTTCATTTTTCTCCCTCGTTTACTGCTACCCCCCCCATGACGTTCATGGGGGAAAGTCCATCTACTTTTTATAATAGTATGCAGAATTATGGTACTCAGTCAATGCCTTGGGTCTCTAATAATTTTTCTCATGGTATGTCTAATATGTCTGCACACTTGCCATCCTCTGTCTCGCCTCCTTATGTGAATACAAGTTTTGGGTCTGGGGGCATGATGCCTCCTTCTTATCCTCTTCGTTTGGTGGGAGTCATATGCTTCAAACACCTCTTACAGTAGGAGGTTGTAATCTTTCTTCCTATGAATCCACTATGCGAGAAGTGCCCAACTATGCAATCATTCTACTTATTACACTCCATCCACCTATTCTTGTTCCACCATGTTGTTTCCTACGAACACTTTTCCCATGGCGGACCTTCGTCTGTCCTTCGGTGTTTCATCCAGGGGGAGTTATTTTTATAGTATGGGAAACCCCCCTCATGAAGTTCCTTCGCCTGGGGGAAACATATATCCTCACATGATTAACCTTTTCATGTTTCTTTCTCTTCGCAATCATCTTCCTCAGTGTCAATTCCCTTACAACCCTTCACGAATCAGTATGGAGGAGGATACTATCCTGCTGGACAGGGACAGGGTGTAAACTAGAATCCTTATTGGCCTACAATTTCTCAGAACCAATATTTCCTTGGAACTTGGACTCAAATGTCGCAACCAATTACTGTCACAAGTCTAGTCACTGTGTGTCATACTGGCATTATATCACCAACCTATGCTAGTCGTGTTGGATATTGGTCGAAAACCTCTGCGAGTCATGTTGAAGACCTGCAACCAACCACTGCAAGTCATGCTGGGAGCACAAGTCCAGTCACTACGTGTCATACTGGCATTATATCACTAACCTCTGCTAGTCATGTTGGAGATTGTTCGACAACCTCTGCGAGTCATTTTGAAGACCTGCAACCAGTCGTTGCAAGTCATGATGGGGGCACATGTCTGGTCACTGCTAGTCACATTGCACATCCATCACCAACCTCTGCTAGTCATGTTGGAGATTTTCTACTAGCCTCTGCAAGTCTTGCTGGGAGCATGTCACCAACCACTGCAAGTCATGTTGGGGGCATTCATATGATTGAGAATCCTAGACGTATCAGACATAAGCCTAGATTCCTTTGCAGGACTTGTGAAGGAAGTCACCTTACTCGTTTGTGTCCTATTATTGTTGGGATACCGGAAGTGTGGGGCTCACCTAAGGGCCCTTAGGTTTCTGAGGCATATATGGTTTCACAACACTCAGTTCCTTCTTTGGTTGATACAACAATCATGTCGATGCAATCTTTGGCTAACACCTCTTTTCCTTTAGGGGTTGATGCATCCTTTGACCTTGTTGTCTCACATCCCATTCAACCTGTGGTTGTGTCGATTAAAAGTTCGATGGACACCTATCCTATGTTCAGGGGTGATGCATCTCTTGACCTTGTTGTCTCATATCTTGTTCAACCAACGGTTGTGTCGATGCAATCTTCGACCGACAACACTTGTGTTTTTTGGGGTGATGCACCTCTTGACCTTGTGGTCTCGCATCCTATTCAACCTATGGTTGAGGAAGTGGTCGTGTCGATGCAATCTTCGATCAACCCCACTCTTCTCTTGGACAGTGACAAGTCTAAGGAAGCAGTCGCGCCAATGCAATTTTTGGTCAATCACGCTCTTCTGGTTCAGGTTCTATACCTTCTCTACCATGTCCTTAGAATTTCTAGTACTTCACCTTCTGAAGAAGAGAGATTTTTACTCTTCCCGAGTTCTCTCCCTCCAAGTATTGACAAGGTTCCCTTTGATTGGGATGGTCTTGTGAGGTATCCAATGCCTCCGCCTATGTCGTTTCTAGGAAGAGACATTATCCAATATGCCACGGAGAAGATACCCTCTATTAGCACTTTTCCCTCCTCGACTTGGAGAGATTTGGGTCTTCCCGAGCTTGTGTCGGGTCGTCACAAGATACTGACATTCCACAGAAGGTCCACATGGGAGCCTTGGCCTCCCCCGTGACTTACCGCCTAGAATCTCCAAAACAAGTCTTAGTTAAGATCTTTTCCGACTCGTTATTAAAAATTAAAAAGATCGTCGAGTGATTTGTCCCTTTCACACTCGTTAAAATTGGATTTGAAAGATCATGAGTCTTAGTTAAGCTCTTTTCTGACTCGTTATTAAAAATTGAAAAGATTGACGAGTGATTTGTCCCTTTCACACTCATTAAAATTGGATTTGAAAGATTGCAAGTCTTAGTTAAGCTCTTTTCCGACTCGTTATTAAAAATTGAAAATATCGTCGAGTGATTTGTCCCTTTCACACTCGTTAAAATTGGATTTGAAATATCATGAGTCTTAGTTAAGCTCTTTTCCGACTCGCTATCAAAAATGGAAACGATCGCCGAGTGAACTTGTCTTTTTCACACTCGTAAATTGGATTTGAAAAGACGTATATTTGGCACAAGTTTACCCCTTTTTCACACCAAGTAGACTAAAATATATAAAAGAGTACATTTTTTGGTGTTAAATTGTGATTGCATCTCATGCCCTTTCTTGCAATATTGAGCCTTTAGTCGGTTCTTGCTTTGCGTTATAAACCATGGCCCAAGCAATTTGCATCCTCAACGATCTGAAAATAGAAGGCTGACTTGTTATGCTATGCAAGCACCCACTACTTCATTAAAATAAACTTTACAGGACCTTGCTTCATGTGTTAAAATATGCCAGATAAATTATGTGCTAAGTTTTATGCTTCTTCCTTTAAATGTTTATCTGTGAGAAATTGTTCTTTAAATGGTTAAATATGTGCTTTAAATGAAAACACAGCAACAAAACTTGCAGCAAATAAACCATCAAACTCAGAACAATCACAACATGATAAAGGAGTTCACCCCCCTCCGGGCTACATCTCCTTAAGCCTCCATAATGGACTTGGCTCTCTGGGATTAATTAGTCAAAAGTTTTTTTACAAGATGTTTCTCAACTCCAATGGAAAAAAATACTGTACCATTGAGATCATAACACATAAAAACCCCAAAAATGACTAATAGAACTCTGAAAA
>SNQJ01S0029464.1:38532-79187 GCA_010110895.2 Picea sitchensis | reverse complement strand
TTTCACAATTCCATCCTCTTTTCCTTTCTCCATTCCTCACATTCTATCACTTCATTCAACCATTCATTATACTCTTTTCATGAATACATTTGGGTTTCACCTTATTATTTTTCACTTTATTCATTTTAGTATTAAAAGAGAATTTATGATTAAATATTAGAAATCAATACATTTTTCATATATATATCAAATATTTGTGTGAACTTTGTAATGTAGGGATATTTGAAGCTTTCAACGAAGGAATATTCAACATCTTCTCGAATGTTTTCTCCATCTTTTCAAAATTTGAAGGAGATAATTCAAGCTAATTTCAAGGAGGAATATCATGAGAGAATTTGTGAGAGAAAAGTGGAATAAGTATTTTGTAATTATAGAAAATTGGTTGAGAGAAAAGTGGAGAGGATTTGAAGGGATAAGTATTTTGTAATTATAGAAAATTTGTTGAAAGAGAAGTGGAGAGGATTTGAAGGGATAAGTATTTTGTAATTATAGAAAATTGGTTGAGAGGAAAGTGGAATTGGTTAAGAGAAAAGTGGAATTGTAATTATGAGTTGCTTATATTATTTTCAAATAACTCATGTATAAATAAGAGGGCTCTTTCCTCATTTTGGGAGGAGGAGAGGAAGAGAGAAAGTGAAGAAGAACACAGTTAGTCTTTGCTCTTGAGATAATGAGTTAGTCATGGATTTCATCATGTTGTAATAGAGTTGATGTTTCAAATCAATTTCTCCATAATAGATTTGTTATTTTGAATTGTTAATGTAGATTTTATGTGAGCTCACATATGTTTGTCATTTGTTATTTGTTATTTATGTCATAGATGATATTTCATTTGTCTAATCTCATGCTTTCTTAATCGGGTTTATTTATACAATTTTATGCTTTTGTTTATGTCATGCAATTCAATTTCATGCTTCCTCAATCTGGTGTAATTTATGCAATTTCATGCTTTCGTTTATTTCATGCAATTCAATTTCAATTGTGTGTTTCTTTTTCAATCATTATATTAGGTTAGCTTGCTATCATCCTGCATATATTGTGCTTGCACCTCGAATCTTACGAGCCTCGAGTTGACAATTTTATGTCAAATTCATAAGCATAGAAATCACTCGACATTTTGGTACCATTATCAGGGAGGTGCTAAAGGGATTAGAGCTTAGGTAAGTAAGTTTTATTTAATTACACAACAAGGGGGAGGATAAAATTTAATACGAGAGGTAAGAACCTGCACATCCATTTTAATGGGTTGCTCCAAATCCTTGTTGTTCCCTTTCCACAAGAGTGTTTAATTTTTTCTGTAAATTTGCTTACTGTTCTTAGTTTGTTTACTTTTCTCAGTTTGTTTACTTGCCTGCAATTTACTTTCTTGTACAATGTGTTTACTTTCCTGCAATTTATTTTCCTGCCAATGTGCTCATCTTATTGCAAGAGTGATTTCTTTTATTTATTTTATGCAAGGTTTATTTCCTTCATTATGAATTAGTTTTTTCTTTCATACGAGTTTGCTTTTGATTTTGTACCTGTTTATCTATGATTTTACATTACTTTTGTACTAGTATTGTTTCATCATGTCTCGTACTGCTTTATACCAATTTTTCATTTGTAGTATCTGATTTGAATACCGGTAAGATGATTTTAGAATGAATATAACATTGGAACAACTCTCTCAGATTCTAGCAAAAGCCGGGATCTCATCTTCTCAAAAAGATAAGATCTTGACAACAATCAAAGACTTAGCCACTCCTCCTGAAGAAAAATAAAAATTGACACTCGAAGAATCATGTATATCAAATGAGGAACAACTATTCGAACATGAGATCGAGGAGGACAAACAAGAGAATGCAAGTAAGCTGAATCATAATGAGAATCATGCATATGACAGCCTCATTAAATGGTGGTTTCAAGTGAGTATCAAGATAGTTCAATGTTTTTTTTCTTATTTCTCTGTATCGCATTTACCACAATTAATTTCACACACTTCTATACATTTTGATTTTAAATTTTCAAAATTGCATGTGAATATATTCTTGCTCCTATTACGCAAATGGTTAAATTGTAATTTTGCTTACACGTAATTAATTTCTAACTTCTAATTAACATAGAGTAGGTAGGATGTTATTTTCAGTTTTTTGCGTTAAGTTTTGAATAAGTATGCTCTCCTCTGTGTTTTGTGCGATCTCTAGGATTAGAAATTAGGATGTCTCTAATGTTTTCAGAAAAAATAACATGTAAAAAATTGCTTTAATTTTTGACTTGGAATCCCCATTTGCTAAAACATTTCATCTGAATTTTTCTTAAAATTTCCAATTTTTGTTTTTTAAACTAGTGATACCAAAAAAAACAAAAAAAACAAAACAAAACTTAAAAAATTACAGTTATGTTTTTATTTAATGTAAAATAAAAATTTCAGGTTGAGACTGTCAAGCTTGCGCCCACGCCTAAACCTGCAAAACAAACTTCTCCATGTTATTGTAAGAAAATTCCCATCAAGGTAGATAACCTAGGAAGGAAAGAGACCACATCGAAGTGAAGGCGAGGTCCAAGGATCGATTCCACCTGTCACAATGGTTTCTCATTGTCCTCATTTAGGTACAGAGATAGACTCATAATGTTGTCAATCTCCATAGCATCAACGTTTGTGTGCGAAGGCATATCATGGCTCCTCATTTACAGAACCCCGAACTACAAATCTCGTTGCTCCACCATCGACAGAACAAGCAAAAAAATTAGGAACCCTAAAGACCTCCGCTCTCTTGAAGAAATCAAAGACCAAAAGGAAGGATAGATTCGAAACCATCCAGGATCTCTCATTCTCCAAGTTCAAGTCAAGGGGCTTAGTGGCCATCGTGCTTATTATCGTCTTCAATTTTTCGACGGAAAAGTTGTAGCCAAGCTACTCTTCACCCTAATTCCCTTCATACAGAAAATGAGCCACATGGGCCTAAGTGGAGATGATCTAGCGAACTACGCGATGTTTTTTTTATTTTTTCTTGTGCTCTATGAGAATTAGATCTAATTTGCAAAAGTTTCTAGGGTTTTCTCCGCCCAGAGGTGTCGCAGATGCATGATTGTTCCTAGTTCTTGATACCAAATCGAGTTACAAAATTCCCATTCATTCGTAGCTTCGGTGTAATGGTTCCTTACATTTTGATTAAAGCCGAGCACGAGTGAGAATTCCACACTGTAGAGTGACCCATCCTCTATACAAGCACACTAGAATCATCGTTGACACCACCTCTGTGATTGCAAAGGCCACCTTTGTGATTGCAAAGATTGCATCTAATGGCGACTGTTTAAACAAAATTAGGCCAAAACAAATCTGTGCATTCACCTGCCCGTGTAATGGAGATAACTGATATCATCCACCGCCATTCATCACCAGATTTATGATTGGGTTAGGTTTTTTCCAATCGATGAACACCAACTACAAAGATAACACTGCCAAAAGAACTTCTATAATTCACATATAAATGTCATATGTCTGCCTTTATCTAAAAGGATTATTCCAATTGATGTAAAATCATGACATGGATTTTTGTAGAATGAAACAATCATTAACCCAAAGACTGGGAATTGATGGCTCATTTAGTACAGAGGAAAATAACCCAATAGATCAAAATATGTAACTACCAATATTGGTGGCCATATTAATTTCCACAACCAACACCAAAATCACCTGCTACACCATCGACCGAGATTTTATGATTCGGTTTGAGTGGATTTTAATTAATTATGCCAACCCATCACTCCATGAACCAATTTACAAATTTAATTTTCCATGTGTCATCTGAGAAAACTGCAAGGGTTAAACACAACCGTATTTTTTTGTCTCGTCTAAAAATAGAATAGTTGGGTATGTTTGTTGCAACTCCAACCAAAAGTACAGAAAATGGCCTAAAATCTAGGTTTTGTTAGCAGAATAAGGAACTAAGTTTTTTGTATGCACCAATGTTTATTATCAACTTTTAATTTCTTATCAGAGCAACCCTGGGTGTTCTGTCATTTTCCATCACTATTGTGTATTGCAGTCATTTGTGTATTGAATTCGAATTTGTGGAGAAGCCACCACATGTGGAGAAAATAAAACCCAAGAAATCATTGAGTGGTGAATAGAACCAAGTGTTAGAAGAGAGAAAAGTTGTTGTTATGTGTAGGAAGAACCGCCACTTGTGGAAAATAAGTCAAGACACAAATCATTACCTCTGTGAGGGATAGCCTGCCAACTGTTGTAGTTGAAGGGGAATTGTTTATCTATTGCTGTTGTAACTTCTTGTTTGAGAAGACGTGCTCGTTACAATAATCGAAAATGACACGAGAGAAAAATTGGTGTATTGGAGCCACTGCGTGAGAGATTAGATTCCCATTGTTGTATCCGATTCGACACCATGAATGGAAAGGAGTCAACACTGCTGAGAATTGTCAGATGTGAAGAACAAAGGAATCATTGTCTAGAATTGTTGCAGAAGTGAAGGAATTGTTGCCAGGACTGTCGAATTGGAGGTCTCTTCAAAGTTACCTTCCCTTATGCATGAAGTAAAGAAGCCAACATTACCAAAATTCTGTGGAAGATATATCGTCAAGGAAGGAACAATGATGTAGCAATCAACAACACTATGGCACCATTGAAGTTAATCTCTGTTACATCAATTGACATATCATTGATAGAGCATTGGATTGTTGGTGGTTGACAAGATTCATAGCAGTGATTTCTCTGCAATTTACTTCTAGATGAAGAATTAGCTCCTTATTGATAGAAATCATCGTCTACCTCAATCTTGTGTCTCAACAAAAGGAAAAATCTCAGGTGAGAACAAATACTCAGATTTTAGAGACAAGGCTGGCATTCAAATTTGAATCAAAATGGTATCAATTCATTATGCTGCATAGTTTTCATAACATTCTATGCTTGTTCTGAAGGCAGGTTTGTGGGAAATGATATAAAGGTGTTGTTGCATGTGTTGGTTATTCCATTTAAAAAAAAAAAATCAAATGTATGTAAATTCGAAAGACTAAGTTGAGACTATAAATTTTACCAGCACATATGGTATATTTGTTAGCATAAAGAGAAAAACATATCGTTGGAATAGTGAGAAACTTGAGAAGATCGATAAACGTGAGCCACGTACACAACCAGTGGAAGAGAAGAATAGCTTACAATATGTTTATTGTTGTCTTCCTTTTATTTGGACAACATCAAAAGATATTAGATTTCATGGTGGTTGTATTGATGATTTTAGAGCAGCTAGGAATCAAATAATAAAGACATCAATTAGAAAATGATAAAACTTAAAAAAAAAAAAAACACAAAGCAAAATAAAATAAAATAAACTTTAGGTAATATATAAAAAATAAAAAAACCATAAAAAATAAAAATTGTAAAACACAAAAAAAAATATTTTTACAAATTTTGAAAATGGATTACAAAAACTTCCTGAAAACAATATTATTTCATGCTTTTATTTATTATTCTTTTATTGTTCTCCTTGAAGTCACTTAAACAGGTATTCATGAAGACTATTGTCACAAATACGTCATGACCAATCGATAAATAATGTATTTCATCTTTTATTTTTTTTATATTGGTTTGCTAGCACTCCTTTTTGGACTATGTTTTTCGATGATCTCACAATATTTATTGTAGGATTAGTGATAACCTTTTATAAGATTGAAGATGATCAATTCTCATGCAGAAGTGATTTTCAAGGATTACCACTATTTCTAGAAGACATGCCTCATTAAAATCTTGAATGAGCTTAATTGTTCATCACTCATGTCATGACATTTCCCGCTACACAACCATCTTTCAGAAAACCAATTACGCCATGACATGATCACTTACCCTTCTCCTTACAAGCTTATTCATCCTCCATGTATTGAAGTCCACCTTTCATTGCCTTATCCATCATGACTTCAAAAATTCCTACCTTTATGAGTCGCATACGGTTTTCCCTATTTTCAGTTCATATATTTTCCTTGCAAATAAAACCATTCAGTTCCATTTTGATGACTACATTATCCTGCTTTCTTTTTCATAAACATTGTTGCTACTGAGATATTTCATCTATAGTCCTACCAATCATATTGTACAACTTGTGTTGATTGATGTGGGATTCCTTAAGGCCCACCTTTCAACAAGTCTTGCCCCATCGACCTAAACACCTTATTTGGGATAGATACTAGAGTCCTTATGAGTACCTTGAGGATTTCATGCCTTAATGGCAAGTTCTCTCACTGACAATCATGGGAATACATCATTGTCCCTTGATTGTTAGATCTTGCAAGTGGCTCAACATCATCTCATTTATTCACACTTCGCAAGATGTTCTTAGGTACCTTGGCACTCATTGACATCAATGGTGATATTTCCTCACATTTGTTAACGACATCCATCAATGGTCGGTAATCCAATGAATTCTTTTTATGCTCGAAATTGACACATTTATTCACATGATTATAATTGTACCATCGGGTTTTGTAGAATTTGAAGACTATATATTTTTCATGACTCCATCAATAGTTGCAACAATACTTTTCCAGTCACATGAAAGTTCCATAGTTCCACTTTTAGACTTCATCTTTTGATTCATACAACCAATCAACAATTCAGATTCCTTCACTTCACATTCCATGATCAACAATCACATTTTTCATGATCTAGCAACAACTACATTCCTATTTCATAGTTCATCTACTGTTTTGGGTAAGTGGAGGTATGTAGTTTTCTAAACTTTAGTCATGCAATTCCTTACATGCTAGAATGAATGCATTGGAAAACGCACTCACCATGTTTTGTTTCCCTTCTCCTTTTCGTACACATAACACATATTCATTTTTGGGGGGGATATTCATTACCATTTGATTCTATTTTCCATATATCATCTCACTTACCATTGATCAACATGTCTCTTCCAAACTACACCTTGTTGCACCTTGATTCCAGATATTGCTCTATTTTTGCATGATTCATAACATGAAGAAAAGGATTTCTAATGTACATCAATGGTTCATCATTTCCAATGCATGTATGCTTTCAAATATTATGTATTGCATCAAAAACACAAGTAATGTTGTTAACACAAGAACCAACATTTGTTATATTCATGGTTGTCACACAAGAACCAACCATAAGAAAAACGTTGCCACTCATGCATTTCAGATCATGGAATGATTTCATTAAGAAGCCAAAAGTCTGAAATAATAACCATGTAAGGTTGCATGAGGATATGCAACCAAATCAGTTGGGGGCGGCGGGGGGGTGTTCATCCTCTTTATTGTTCAAAAAATATATAATCATGCAAAGCCAAAATTGAGAAGAAAAGTTTTTATGCAAGGTTGCATGAGGACATGCAACAATTTCAGTTGGGGGGTATGTTGAGTCTCAGAATTGTCGCATTTCCATCCTCCTTTCCTTTCACCATTCCTCACATTTTATCACTTTAGTCAACCATTCATTATACTCTTTTCATGAATACATTTGGGTTTCACCTTATTATTTTCCACTTTATTCATTTTAGTATTAAAAGAGAATTTATGATTAAATATTAGAAATGAATATATTTTTCATATATATCTCAAAGATTTGTGTGAGATTTGTAATGTAGGGATATTTGAAGATTTCAACAAATGAGTATTCAAAAGCTTCTCGAATATTTTCTCCATCTTTTCAAAATTTGAAGGAGATAATTCAAGCTAATTTCAAGGAGGAATGTCATGAGAGAATTTGTGAGAGAAAAGTGGGATAAGTATTTTGTAATTATAGAAAATTGGTTGAGAGAAAAGTGGAGAGGATTTGAAGGGATAAGTNATTCAAGCTAATTTCAAGGAGGAATGTCATGAGAGAATTTGTGAGAGAAAAGTGGGATAAGTATTTTGTAATTATAGAAAATTGGTTGAGAGAAAAGTGGAGAGGATTTGAAGGGATAAGTATTTTGTAATTATAGCAAATTGGTTGAGAGAAAAGTGGAGAGGATTTGAAGGGATAAGTATTTTGTAATTATAGAAAATTGGTTGAGAGGAAAGTGGAATTGATTGAGAGAAAAGTGGAATTGTAATTATGAGTTGCTTATCTTCTTTTTAAAGAACTCATGTATAAATAAGAGAGATTTCTCCTCCTTTTGGGAGGAGGAGAGGAAGAGAGAAAGTGAAGAAGAACACAATTAGTCTTTTCTCTTGAGATAATGAGTTAGTCATGGATTCATCATGTTGTAATAGAGTTGATGTTTCAGATCGATTTCTTCATAATAGATTTGTTATTTTGAGTTGTTAATATAGATTTTGTGTGAGCTCAGATATGTTTGTCATTTTTTATTTGTTATTTATGTTATAGATGATCTTTCCTTTGTCTAATCTCATGCTTTCTCAATTGGGTTTAATTTATGCAATTTTATGCTTTCATTTATGTCATGCAATTCAATTTCATGCTTTTGTTTATTTCATGCAATTCAATTTTAGTCATGTGTTTCATTTTCAATCATTATATTAGGCTAGCTTTCTTTCATCCTACATATATTATTCTTTCACCTTGAAGCTTACGAGCCCCGGGTTGAAAATTTTATGTCGATTTCATTAGCATAGAAATCGCTCGACAAGATGTTCAGGAGAGTTAGATCATACGAAGAAGTTAAAAGCAGATTCTAGACTCTGCCTCCTAACCAGCAAGCTAGTTTCCTCAACTTTAAAAAGCATAGATGAAACAGTTTACTAAAGATATTGCAAGGATATTCAAAACCCATGGCTTCTTCACAAGAAGCGAAACCCATAGGATCTGAGCCAAGTTGCTCCACTAAGCACAAAGTTGAAGAAGTCCCAAAAAGTCCAGAAAAGTTATTTCAAGAAATAAAAGAATCACTGTCAAGTCTAATTAATCCACAATCATCAGCTTAGTTTGAATCTTTCATGAATCAAGGACAAGTTGTTCCTCATTCAACACCAGCTACTCCTGTTGGCACCCCAGATATAGCAGGTCAGGAACAATCCACAAAAATCATGTTTCCTATCACACCATTAACCCCTTTACAGACCAGTTTTGGAAATCCTAATTCGGAGCTCATTCATGTTGGTGATCTTACTCCTATCTTACCTGAAGAGATGCCTCCCTCAAGTTTCTTTTTCAGCAAGAAATGAAAGGCTATTGTAAAAATAGAATCTCACCAAAAGGATGGAGTAGTCACCAAAAGGAAAAGATTGGTGTATGATGGGAAAGACCAAGATGATCCTAAGTTTGCAAAGGAAGTTGCATATTCACTAGGGGCTTTTGCCACTGCCAATCAATGGTCAGTGGACAATTTAACCAAACAACTGCAACATAAATGTCTCTTGGTAGAGAAATTGTAGAATGAGATTCATAGTACAGAACATATTGTTAGAAGTAGGATGAATCAAGACATTGGACAAATCAAGGCTAGTCATCAGTATCAAATGAAACAGTTACAGGATAATCTTGAGCTGATCTACCAGAGTTCACAGACCAAAAAATATTTGATCACTCAACGGGACAATTTGATTGAATATCTCCAGGCCAAATTGGCCTTGACAAAGAACACAACAATATATATTACTTCCTTCAAAACACAAGCATAAGAAATAAATGAGAAGCTAGAATTTTCCCAGTAGGAGCTCTATAAAAAAGTAGATGCTATTCCGAAATTGTATCAGGCAATAAACCTTTCTCTGAAAAGTATTTATGTCAAGGAAAAAGAGGACTGTACAACTAGGTATAAGTTTCAGGAAGTTATCATATGGAAGAAGAAGGCTAATATCTATGGTATTACCCCTTTCTCACATTCTAAACAAGTAAAAGGCGAAATGGCCCTGAAAGCATGGGAAACAAATTTGGAAGAAGGAAAGAAACTTGCTAGAGATGCAAAAGAGGCTTGTCTAGAGGCATTGTTTTCCATAAATAAAAAACTAATTGAATTTGAAGGAAACAATATCTCTGATTCATTGGGACAGATTGAAATAGAAATGAACCAACAGAGCTCTAGGAAGAACAAGGAAAATATTCAATCGACCATCCAACAGATGAACCATATCGATTTACTTAAAATCAATGAATTGTTGGTAAATCCAAGTTTACAGTATCAGGTCACATTCCAAGAAATAAACAATATCCAGGAGAAGATGCCACCAGTACAAAGGAATATGTTTTCCTTTGAATTGAATGAAAGGATTGATCCTACAGATAAAAGCGAGTGTAGATGAGAGAAAATGAAAGAGCATACACAGTGTCCATTTCCTCCACCCACTCTACGTTTCATCCTCTAGCCTGTCACACCCTCCACACTCCCAATATTGTCTACATCACCACCTACACTTTCCCTCTCTCTACACGTCACTTACCATGTCTATCCCTACCACCTACATTCTTGCATCCACTCATCCCACCTTCTCATTGGACACTTGTCCCCCACATCATCTTATTCATGAACAATTACTCTTCCCCGTAACCATTATCCATCCCATAACAAGCCAACGCTGAGCTACATGTCCAATTACTACCCCCATATCTTCAACTACAATTGTTTATCCTAGTAAACGCATTCGAAGGGACAGATGCCAACATAATCAACTGGAAAAGACAATAAGCCAATGATTGTGGTGGTCTTAATGGACATGTGTACCCAGTTAAAAGAACAAAGGAAAATGAATGCATTTGCGAGCAAAGGAAGGGGTAGATGAAGCGCCAACACATCAAATCAAAACTCAACAATAACTACATGATGTTATTTCATTCAGACTATATTCTAATTTTAGGCAGATACTGTGGGAAGTCCAAGGGTTTTCAGTTGATACAATTTTTGTATAAATAGATAGATTTTAGATATATTATTAGGGGGATGCTTCTTGTCGAATGTAAAAGAGAATTTGTTTTTGAATATTAATACAAGTGCAGGCAAAGATTCTAAGTTTCGTTCAATTTGAGTTATGTGTTTCCTCTGTGTTTCCATCTCTCTGAATTTCTTTTTGTAGTTCTTAAAGAGTGAATGATTAAAATTTAGTATTACATCTATTGTGATCATAATATATCCAAATTTTATTCAGTAACAACTTTTCCTCTATTATTACAGTGAGTAAAACAAGACCCGTGACTTGTGTGAATTACTGCATTTTTTTTTTATCTCTTTTCAAGGGTGCATCTTCTACTTTTCTTATACTGCAAACAAGGTGAGACTTATCTGTAATTGATACCTGACTTTGCTTTAAAAGTTTTGTAAATCATTTCTACTTCATTTGACATCATAATTGCGACTTAGATAACGAGATACAACATCTGTATTGTCTTATTATTAATTTCATTTAAAGATTATTTCTCATAAAACTGAAGGTAGAAAAAATCATTCATAAAAACACTTCATTTAAAACCTTTGATGCCTGACATTATTATTTGAGCCTTAGAATCGATCTCAGGAACAATAAGATCCACCAATTCTAAATCTGAAGTGTCAATCTTCTTCATATTGGTAATCGTAGGTGTAGCCATTGGTTTACAATCCTCCATCCCGAATCTCCTCAATATCTCTACTGCATACTTCCCTTTTCCAAGGAATATCTCTCCTAATACCTACCATACCTCTAACCCCAAGAAGTGCATCAAGACAATGTCCTACATATCAAACTCACTAGCCAATATTCTTTGCACCCTGCAATAATCTCCTCTGCACCTGTGATAAATAAATCATCAACATAGAGAACTAAGATGAGAGGATACTCTCCAACAAGTATGAAGTACAAGTTAGAATCTACCTCACTCTTGGTAAATCCAATACTATGAAAGTATCCATAGATCTTGGTATACCACACCCTAGGTGCCTGTTTGAGTCTGTACAAGGATTTATTAAGCCTACACACATGAGACTCCCTCCCATGTACCTCAAAGCCCTGAGATTTCTCTATGTATAGTTCCTCCTCAATGATCTCGTTGAGGAATTTTGTTTTCAGATCCATATGATGTATCCTCCACTTCATAACTGAAGCAATAGAAATAACAACTTGAATAGAAGCATACCTAGTGATTGGAGAAAATATTTCCTCGTATTCCACTCCCTCTTTCTAGGAGAACCCTCTTGCCACAAACCTTTCCTTGAACTTCTCTATGCTACCATATGCAACATGCTTGACATTGTAGAACCATTTGGATCTCACAACTGACTTCCCCTCTGGTCTCGACACTATGTCCCAAACATCATTCCTCGTAATAGAGGTGTACCCCTCTATCATGGAATCCCTCCATACTTTCTGATCAACTGATTCCTCAAAAATGGAAGGCTCAACATCAATTATGCTACTCATAAGAGCCATATAGTTTGGAAACTTCTTCAGAGGCATGTTCTCTCTAACCACACTCCTAGGAGCCTCACCATCATCCCTCGATCTCTGTACTATCCACCTGGGTCTCCTGACAAGGATGGAAGGAGATAACTCCTCCTCTCCACTTGAGGTCTGAAGTGGTGACTACTACTCATCCTTCAAAGCCTTCTTCTCCTTATCCTCTGTCACTGCTAATGACTCGTGGGTACTCGTAGATGTTAAGTTCTCCTTGAACTTCACATCTCTTCTCACAACTATCGTCCTCTGCACTGGAATGAATATCCTGTAATCCTTTGAGGTATCATTGTACCCCATAAATATACCCTTATATCCCGAAGGCTCTAGTTTCATCCTCTTCTCCACTGGCATGTGGATGTAAACTGGACAACTAAAGATCCTCAAATGTCCTATCTCTGGCTTCACCACTGAGAATTCCTCCTCTAGAGTATTGCCCCCAAATATATTGTGAGGACTCATGTTCTACACATATATTGTTGTATTACATGCCTCAGCCCACAAAAACATGGGAAAATCATGATCATTTATCATAGCCTTTTAAGAATCGACGATGGAACAGTTATTTCTCTCTGCAACCCCATTCTACTGAGGGTTGTATGAGACTGTCAACTCCCTCTTGATCCCTGCCTCCTTGTAGAAATCCTTGAATTCATTGGAGGTGTACTCTCCCCCATTATCTAACCTCAAGTACTTAGTATTCATCCATGTCGGGTTCTCTACCTAAGCCATGAACTTTGTGAACCAACTGAAGACCTCATCCTTGGTGTTCATAAATAATATCTAGGTTTTCTTGGAAAAATAATCAATAAACGTCACATAGTATGATGAACCCTATAATGATGCTACTAACATTGTCCCACTCACATTTGAATGGAAAATATCCAATGTCCCCTTGGAACTACTCTTTCTTCTTGGAAAACCATCCTTGATGTTCTTGCCAAGTGCACACCCTCTACATAGTCCCTACTTCTCAATACTGAAATCTAGAATACCAATAAAAATCTCCCTCATAATCAAGATGCATCTATGCTGATGTTTCTATCTGCATATTTTCATTACCCTTATTCTTATTCTATGGAAATTGAGATGCATAATGCCCATTCTTATTGTTGGTCCTAAGGTCTACACCTGACTGCTAAAGGGAAAAGCTAGGCCACCTGAAGTTTGTAATGATTGGTTTTTTACGAGTACATATTGTAGGTAAGCTCAAGGACATGTTTTCAAAGATGTTGCCCTGGTAGGACATGCCACACAGTATAAAAGTAGGTTCTCCTTTGCTAATGGTATGGGTATTAAATTACAATTGAGGGTATGAAAAGACAAATACAGATAACAAAAACAAGCAATGCAATGAACCGCTTGTTGTTTGAAAACCAAGACCTAAAATAATATCTCAAGACTTAGAAAAACATCTAGATGCAAATAATTCAACAGGTTGCAAAATAGTGGATTTGTCGTTGAACAATAACTATATAATAGGTAGCATAATCAACAAAAGATAAACTAAAACAATACCTGAAAGAATAAGGAAATGTACATTTCACACATCACAAAATCTGCATTCAAGATAAGAATCAACACATAAAGATTTGAGTAAGAGAACACAATTGTCATCAACATGTATTCACTAGGTAGAAAACTTTACAATTAACTGAGCAGGTCCAATTCTTCTACTACTTCTACTTTCCTTCCGGAACTTCCCAACCCCTAAAACATACAAAGATTGCATATTTATCAGAGTTGCAGAGGTTCTCGTCCACATGGGATTGAGACTTAACTATAGACTACTAGGTGTAGAACCAATTATTAACTTAACTAAAGCATTGCATGGAGTACAACATGCATACTTTACACTAGAATTTATAAAAAAGAGTGGTTCTTATCACACAAAGAAGACCACTTATTAATTTAATCTAACATAATCCTGGAATTGATCAACTAAAACTGCTACTTTCTCTGAGACAGAATTGATTCCTGTGCTGGATGAACTGGGACTGGCAGAAAACGTCTAGGAGTCACATGACAGAGTTCTGTGTCGAGTACTGACATGCCTACAAGTTGTTTGATGATTTTGGAGGGTTATCGACTGCATGGGAATATCTTCACTTGATCTTCTTCTTTACTGAATTTCTGGAGCGTTCTGTAATTGAGATCGAGACATAACTCTCTATATGTAACAGGTCCTTCGAAAGCTTGTTTTGAATCGTCAGCTGCCATCTGTACTATCAAAAAGATCTGCTAGAATGTCCGCTCAATGGTCGTGGAGGGAGACGTGGAGTCAAGCGTCCAATAGAAGATAGTATGAGTGTATGTGGACTATGTGAATGTAGATGACATGGAGAGAGGAATTGGAAATGTGAGTGAAGGTGACATGGAATGACACGAGGGTGGGAAGTGATAGGTGGCACGTGGTGAGATGAGGGTTAGATATGCAGGAGGTGATGGGAGTATGAGTGTAAGACAGGTGTACGTGGTGACATGCGAGAGTAGTGAGTGGAGGACAAATGGAGCACAATGATAAGGGCAGTACTGGGAAGTAGGTTGGTAGGATTCTAGAGGGGTGGTAAGGTGGTAAGTGGATTAGAGAGGGGGGTTTCAAAATGATGAGAAGGATCCATGTTAGGAAGGGCCCATGGTGAGGAAACCGCAATTCAAGACCCCCCCCACTATTAAAGGTAGAAAGGTCAGGGGGGTCCGAAACGCCACAAGGATCGTTTATCTGGAGGAGAAGGATACCGTCGATGGTGATTAGCGCTGGAGTTAGGCGCTCTGTGAAAAAACATCTTTTCGTCATGTATTTGAAATCTCGATCACACGGGAGTCTTCGATCTAGATTGAAGGCCAGATACTCACCATTGAAAGTCGATCCTATTATTTTCTTGTGTTTAAAGCCCGAATGGACTGTTTTGATTGGCCTCCAGTTCTATTGAAGCTTACTAAGCTGTTAAAGGATCTGTTGAACCTGGCCATGTTCTGTGCACCCAAAAAGACTCGGTGGACCTACAGTGTGCTTAGTTAGTGGAAACTATGATGACGAGTATTCAAAATTCAAACCAGAACATGTGACCTCTTTCAAGAAAACAAAACGATGGTGCAAATATGAAAAGACAGACAAGGGTCATGAAGTTGAATAATTAAACATTAGAGGATAAGCTAAGTGAGCAACCACAAAACTCAGAATTGATGGATGGATATGGTAAAGGAGGGATAAGGGCACAGGTGCAGACCTAGGTCACAACGTTGGCTCCAACTGGGGATACCACATCCCTGTGAGGTGCTAAGAAATGTAGATCAATGCCTTGGGATTAAATAATTGTTCTTACCTTCCTTCACTTACCTCTATTTCTGTCTGTCGACCCTGTGTATTTGCTACTGTCCCTTAACCATGCATCTTATTGAACTGAAAACTAAAACTACACCCCAGTGCCATTGTTGTGCTATGGAGTCTTCATTCACACACAACTAAGTAATCAAATGAAAAATAAAAGGAAAGTATCTATGGTACAAGAGAGATTTTCCCTCATCCTTAAACAAAATAGTGTTTTAGGAAGCACCCATTTACTGGGCCTCCAAAGATCTCTGTATCATCTAGATTGTGTAGGATAAATGTGTTGTTGTCAAGAAATTCAACCACCTTAAAAGGGCCAAACCAGAGGTTGTCAAACTTATTGTTCTTGGAATTATCATCCCTTATGGCATCCCACCTCAAGACCAGGTCACCTTTTTGAAATATATCCTTCTTGGTTTTCTTGTCAAATGTTGATTTGATCTTGTCTTAATATGTTTTTGTCCTTTGATCCAATGCTTCTCTCTTTTGTTGAACTTCTATAACCTGGAATATTCTCCTTTGGATGTCATTTGGCTCCTCAATCTCCTCCTGCAAGGATTTTAGGACTAGTATACCAAGCTGAGTGGGAAAAACAACGTCTATTCCATAAAAAAGCTGAAATGGTGAGGTTCCCAAAGACTTCTTTGGTGCTGATTCTGTCAGCCCATAAAACATACTTGAGTTTAGAGTCCTAGGATTTCTTGTTTTCAGTCAACAACTTCTTAATAATCCCGATGAGAGTCTTGTTTGATGACTCTGCCAGACCATTCCCTTGAGGGAATAGGGTGTGGAATATGTCAAGGAAATGTTATGGCTTCCACAAAATTCAATCATGGATTTGGAATTGAATGCTTGGGCATTTTCTGTTATAAGATTACTGGGGCAACCAAATCTAGAAAAAATATTGGTTTCTAGGAAATTCATGATCACCTTGTCAGTGGCATTCCTGGTGGGCATAGCCTCAATCCACTTGGTGAAGTAGTCAGTGGAAGTGAGGATCCACTTGTGCTATCCAGTTGAGGGTGTATTTATCTCTCCTATGAAGTCTAACCCCCATTGCTGGAATGGACCATTGGCAGTGATAGGTTTTAGGGCTAGTGACAATAACTTCTATTTTCTTGCAAATATTTGGCATTCATTGTAGGCCCTAACAATGGCAAACACATCGGAGAAAAGGGTGGGCCAGTATTACCCTGCCCTTAGGATCTTGAGAGATGTATCCTTCCAGTGATGGTGTCCTCCACAAACTCCTCTATGCATTTCTGTTGTGACTTTTTTGGCTTCATTTTCATCAAGAAATTTTAATAGGATGCCAATAGGATCCCTCCAATACAAGATTTGGCTTGAAATGCAGAATTTGATGGCCTTCAATTTGAGAGACCTAGCCTTTGTCTTCTTGACATCTGGTGGACATTCAAAATGATGCAGAAAATAAATGATGTTTTTATACCAAGGTGAAGAGGAGTAGTTTTGAAATACCTGTAAGTTGTCTTGTCTAGGTTGTACGAAGGGTGCATTTGATTGGGTGAAGATTTGATGCAATTCTAGCACCTTACAATTTGATTCTGATAACAACTTGGAAATTCCTCGTCCTTTTATTAGCTTGGTGGGATTTATACGTAGATCATACTCCAATAGTTTGACAATCCACTTCCCTCTTTTTCCCTCACTGTCGGACTGGACCAAAATCTCTTTGACACTGCTGCTAGGAACAAAGGTTGTTATGCTAGAATGTAACACACAAACCCTTAAGTATTTGATTTATTTGACCAATGCATAAGACTACTTCTCTAATATATCACACCTCAGCTCAATATCTCAGAGAGCTCTGTTGAAAAAGGCTATTGGATGTTCACGCCCTTCTTCATTTTTTTGTAGTAGCACAACAACAATGGTTTCCTCTGAAGCAAAGGAGAAGATGAAGAAATATTTGGTATAATGAGGGTTGGCCAATACAGGGGCTTCAACTAAATCCTGCTTGATCCTTTGGAATGCGTATTTTTCCTCTAGTGACCATTTTATCACATCATTTTTGTTCAACATGTTAATAATAGGCTTCATAATTTCAGCAAAATTTGGCACAAAACATCTGAGGAAGTTTATCTTACCAATAAAAGACTGGACAACCTTTTTATTTCTGGGGATATCAATCTCTTGAATGGAAAAAACCTTCTATGGATCAATTTTTATACCTCCTAATGATATGATGTGGTCCAAGAAATTTCCTTCTGGTATGGAAAAGTGAGACTTCCTAGGATTCATAGATATTCCATATTTCCTGCATTTCTTGAACACTTGCTCCAAATGTTGCAAATGTTCATTATCAGACTTGGAGAAAATGGTGATGTCATCCAAGAATGTAACCATAAATTTGTCCTTTCCCCCCACAAAATCTATGTCCATGGCCCTCTGAAAAGTGGCCCCTGCGTTCATCAGCCCAAAAGGCATATTGTCATACATGAATGTTCCCCATGGGGTGGTGAATGTTGTCTTTTCTTTATCTTCCTCACACACTACTATCTGCTTATAACCAAAGTATTAATCTAGAAAGGAAATTCTGTGTGCACCTACCACCCTCTGTAAAATATGATCCATCTTAGGGAGGGGGTAATTGTCCTTTAGAGAACGCTTGTTGAGATTTCTGAAATCAACACACAAGCGTATCTCCCCATCTTTATTCCTTACAGGTACTAAGTTGGCCACCCAATTTGAGTACCTCAATGGCACAATGATATTTTCATCCAACATTCTTTTCAACTCTTTCTCAATTATGGACATCAACATGGGATTAAATTGTTGAATCTTCTGTCTGAATGGCTTGGAGCCAACTTTTAGAGGGATCTTGTGCTAGATGATGTTAGTGTCAAATGTCTCCAAATATTCATAGGACCATGCAAAAATATCAACAAACCTTTTGATGAGGATGAAGTAGCTATCCTTTTGTTTTGCAGCTAATGCTTTGGAAAACTTGATGATCTTGGGATTCTCAGGGGTCCCAATATTGCAATCGGTTACATATTCTTCCTGATTCTTCATGGAAGCTCCTCTGTAAACATCATTATTGTCAAACAACCTTTCCAATGGCATCAGTTCTCTTGGAATGTGATTATTTTTCAGATCCACAATATCATGACCAACTACTGTCTTCAGCAGATGAGATGTTTGTTGATCCTCTAATTCCTCATTTTCACCGTCTTGACTTTCTTGATCAATTGAGGCATTGGAGAATTCATCAATGGTGTGTAGAAATATCTGTATCTCTAGATCATCACTAAATACTTGCTAGTGCTTTATGCTGTCTGGTATGGTTGTTCTATGTTTGATCTCCACCTGATATTTAATATTTGGGCCAATGGGAGGCCTTAAAGTGTTGGCAGCTAAGGCCAGAGAATTTGCCTTCTGATTCTGCTCTCAGTGAATGAAGGAAATGTTAAATGCTAAAAATAAATTATCAAATAGGTTCCATACCTCATTTCTGTATTTCTTGAGTCTCTGTTGTTTAGCCTCATAGATGTTCTTAACTTGATTGATGATTAAATCAGAATCACCAAAAACTGCTAGACAGTCAATGACCATGTCTTTGGAAGCCCTCAATCCCAGCACCAGAGCTTCATATTCAACTATATTATTAGTATTTCCAAACTCCAACTTATAAGACAATGTGATTACCTTTTCTGAAGGGGAAATGAGGAGTATACCTGCACCTGATCCTTCCTTAGATGAAGATCCATCAAAATACATTTTCCATACTTTTTTTGTTGACTTGTCAGTGGCTAATATGTGCATTGGCTAACTGATATTTCAGGTTCATCATCATTCAAATGAAAAACAGACGAATAAATCTCATCCTCAACAACATAAATTGGGTGATTTCTTGGGTTCTGATGGTCACTAACAATGTAGGATAACCTTACCTCTCTCTATAGCCTCCTATGTTCTCTTCCAAATATAGGGATGGTGGCATAAGTGAGGTCCATTTGTAATGATCTTCCAGCCTTCTTAGCCTGAGTTCTGGATAAGAGCATACAAAACTTAGGGGGAATGTCAGCCACCACAATGTCCATCACTACACTCTTCATCGGTAATTGTACCAAAGAAACCACCATATCCTTTATCAGTCTAGTACATTTTACTTTCTTAGAATCAAAGGAATATAGGTCTTGGTAAGGTTTGGTGATCTCCAAACCCAATTCTTCCATAACAAATTTGGGCATAACATTGCGTGAGGCTCCAGAGTCCATAAGACAATTATGCAAGATTTTATCATGGACATTCAAAGATATATAGAATGGTGGAGAAGCGTCAGAGCCATCCTAAATTTGTGGACCCATTGTAATGGATGGGTTTTCATCCTGCAAACCGATTACATTAGAAGATACACTAAGAGAAGTTGGTTGCAGAACTTTTATGATAGATTTTTTTAAAGGTTAATTCTTCATCAATTCTGTCAAGGGCACATGGATCTTGATCTTGCTCAATTCATGTTCCAGGATGAAAGAGGTTGGTGGCTTATCAACTTCCTTTATTTTAGGGACTGCAGGTTTATATGGGGGTAGTGGATGAGCTTTAGATGGCATGCCTTTTCTTGGATTTGGATTGGGAGGGACTTCAACTTGTTTGTTTTGATCAGAGACAGTGGCTTTGGGAGCCCTTTCTCTCGTTCTCAAATCATATTTATTTTGGGGTTGTCCTTGATTAACTCCTTCTTCCCCTATCTGATTATCAAACTAATTTGAAAATTGTGCTACCTCATATTCTTGTTGTGTTAAATGACTGGTATAATAATCTGTTTCATTGGAAAGTACAACAATATCATCCACAACATCACTATCTTCATCCATCTCCTCAATCTGATTGTTTTGGAAAGGAGGCACTACCCTTTGATCATCAACATTTCTCCTTTCCCCCTGCATTATATGAGGGGCATCATTAGGCCTTCTAAATTGGTTTAGATTTTTGTTTCCATCCCCTTGAAAATCCCTATTTGGCTGTTTATATTCGCATTTCAGTTTATCTATTTTAGATGTCAGATCCTTCAAAGTTTTGGTCATTTCATAAATTTTAGGATCAGATGTGGCTGGGTTAGAGGAGGAAGGGGAATCCTCTCTTTGTTTCTTCTTATATTTATCAGATCTAGCCTTTAACCTGTCTGATTCCAATATATTGGATTCAACCTCAATGGTTTCTTCCTGCATGGACAACAGTTTGGTGGATCTTCTCTCCCTCATTAGTAAGGAGAACTCTGCATCAAATGCATTGGCATAAGTGATATTGGCAGAGGCTTCAGTTGGTTTAATCTCCTCTGGGATTATACCATACATCTTATTGAACCTCTTGGTGAAGTCTAAAATAGATTCACCATTCTTTCTCTTTAGGGCCCCAAACTCAGTGATGTATTAGAGATAATCTCTCCTATATCCCCATTGTTTTATGAAATTTTCATCCAATGCCTCAATATCTGTAATGGAGGCTGGAGGAAGACTCCTGAACCATTTTCTTACTTCCCCATCCATGATTTGCAAAAACAAACTCATCCACACATATGCATATTCAATGTTAAAGTTGTCTGCAAAGATGTAGAAGGTTACCAAATGTTCCTCAGTAATTACATCACCTTCCCCAGTATATCTTGGTAAATATTTCATGTAATCTATGGCTGGGAGGGCATGTAAATCTACAGGAAGCACTAGGGGTGCATATTTGGCAACAATTATGACATCCATCCTGTTAACAACCATGGCTTGAATAGTAGGAATCTAAAGATTTATGGGAGATATAGGGGTGGATGTTGGACTGGATGATGAAGTAGAGTCAAGAGTTGAATATGTCTGAGGTTCCTTGGAATTATGATTCTTAGGGCTAGCGAATTCAAGCTTCTTGTGATGAAGGAAAGAAGTAGACTCTTTGTGTGTAGATTTACCCTTGAGGGGGGAGGTATATCTCTAAGTTACTGTGGATTTTCTTAGTTTCCTTTCTAGCTCAGAGGCTACTGCATTATTCACAGGGTTAGGATGAGCCTTCTTGGCTTTGCTATTTTCATATTTGGACCTTTTGAATCCTTTTTTGGGTGCGAGTATTTATTTTGTGAATTTTACTTAGTGGAGTTTCCAGGTGAAAGATGGAAGTGTATCTGTGTTTGAAATTTGTTCACCATCAAAGGTCAAAGCTAATCAATGTTTTTCTCCTAGGGAAAGATATTCCATTACTCTTTTCCCCGAAAATGGCGCTAGAATATGTTGGTCCTAAGGTCTGCACCTAACTACTAAAGGGAAAATCTAGGCCACCTCAAGTTTGTAATGATTGGTTTTTTATGAGTAGGTATTTTTGGTAAGCTCAAGGACATGTTTTCAAAGATGGTTCCCTAGTAGGACATGCCACACAATATAAGAGTAGGTTCTCCTTTTCTAATGGTATGTGTATTAAATGACAATTGAGGGTATCGAAAGACAAACATAGACAACAAAACCAAGCAATGAAATGAATCAATTTTTGTGTGAAAACTAAGACCTAAAATAATATCTCAAGACTTAGACAAACATCTAGATGAAAATCATTCAACAAGTTACAAAATAGTGGATTTGTCACTGAACAATAGTTGTATAACAGGTTGCATAATCAACAAAATATAAACTAAAACAATAGTTGAAAGACTAGGGGAATGTACATTGCACACATCACAAAATCTACATTCAAGATAAGAATCAACACACAAAGATTTGAGTAAGAGAACACAAATGTCATCAACATATATTCACTAGGTAGAAAAATTTATAACTAACTGAGCAGGTACAATTCTTCTGCTGCTTCTACTTTCCTTCTGAAACTTCCCAACCCCTAAAACATACAAAGAATGCATATTTATCAGAGTTGCAGAGGTTCTTGTCCACCTAGGACTGAAACTTAACTCTGGACTACTAGGTGTAGAACCAATTATTAACTTAACTAAAATATTGCATGGAGTACATCATGTATACTTCACAATGGACTTAATAAAAAAGAGTGGTTCTTATCACACATAGAAGACCACTTATTAATTTAATCTAACAGAATCATGGAATTGATCAACTAAAACTACTACTGTCTCTGAGAATGAACTAATTCCTGTGCTGGATGAACTAGGATTGGCAGAAAAAGAATAGGAGTAACATAACAGGGTTCTGTGTTGAGTACTGGCATGCCTGGGAGTTGTTTGATGTTTCTGGAGGGTAACCGACTACATGGGTAGATCTTCACTTTATCTGCTTCTTTACTGAATTTATAGAGCATGCTGTAACTGAGATCGAGACATAACTCTCTGTCTGTAACATGGCCTTTGACAGCTAAGTGAACTTTGGTTCGACTCGTCAGCTACCATATGTACTTTCAAAAAGCTTTGCTGGAATGACTGCTCAATGGTCATGGAGGGAGACGTGGAGTCAAGAATACAACATGAGATAGTACGAGTGGATATGGACTATGTGGATGCAAATGACATGGAGAGAGGAATCAAGAACATGAGTGGAGGTGAGTGGAGGTGACATGGAATGACATGCGGGATGGAAGTGTTAGGTGGCACGTAGTGAGGTGAGGGTTAGATATGCAGGAGGTAATGAGAGTATGAGTGGAAGACATGTGTAAGGTGGTGACAGGTAGGAGTACTGAGTGGAGGAAAGATGGTGCGCTGTGAGAGGGGTGGTATCAAGAGGTAGGTTGGTAGGATTCCTGAGGGGGGGTAGGTGGTAAGTGGATTAGAGAGGGGGGGTTCAAAATGATGAGAAGGAGCCACATTAGGTGGGGCCTGCGGTGGGGAAACTGTTATTCCAGAACCCCCCCCCACCATTAAAGGTAGAAAGGTCGGGGGGTCCAAAATACCACGAGGACCGTTGATCTGGAGGAGAAGGATAAGGCCAATGGCGATTAGCGCTGGAGTTAGGTGCTCCATGAAAAAAATAATTTTGTCATGTCTTTGAAATCTCGATCTCATGAGAGTCGTCGATCTGGATTGAAGGATAGATCCTCATCATTGAAAGTCGATCCTGCTATTTGCTTGCGTTTAGAGCCTGAATGGCCTGTTTTGATTGGTCGCCAGTTCTGTTGAAGCTTACCGAGATTTTAAAGGATTTGTCAAACCTGGCCATCTCCTGTGCACCCACAAAGACTTGGTGGACCCGTTGTATGCTTAGTTAGTGGAAACTATTATGACAAGTATTCCAAATTCAAACCAGAACATGTGACCTCTTTCAAGAAAACAAAATGATGGTGAAAATATGGAAAGACAAACAAGGGTCATGAAGCTGAATAATTAAACAGTGGAGGATAAGCTAAGTGAGCAACCACAAAACTCAGAATTGATGGATGGATAAGGCAAAGGATGGAGAAGGGAAGGGGTGCATACCTAGGTCACGTCACTTATGACATGGGAAGCACTTGATTTTACTCAAGTCCTTCTTCCTTGGTTGTGAGGATACTCGATAACTGTTATCCTTCTTACTAGAAATATTTTCTTTTGACTTTCTTGTCTTGATGACAAGGGCCAAGTTATCTTCACTATGTCCCTTCTTGTTTCCTTTAGAATCTTCCTGAGTCTCTTCCTGGATGAAATCATCCCAAAGTCTCTTCCAAAATATGGGATATTATCTTGAGAAAAAACTCCTTTGAAAAATGGTTGCCATGACTTGGGAATTCCATTCATTGCCACATTCATGAGCTTTGCATCCTCTATTTTCTCCCCTATGGATATAAGTTCATCATGCACCTATGTGATCCTCATGAGGTAGCAAGTAACATTATTAGATCTAGACATCTGAACTGATTTGAGTTTATTCCTTAATATCATCTTCCTATTCATGTTCTTGCTTTGGAATAAAGTTACCAAGGCATCAAACATCTATTTCACAGACATCTTCTCATTTAGGTGATGGATTAGATTATCCTTTAGAGATATAGGAGGGCTCTTTATTTTTTTATCTCCTTATTGTTGTGAGCATCTAAAGCCACCGGATTTGTCGGTGGAGTAACTTCTTTATCCACTAACTCCCAAAGGTCATACTCCTTCAATGCCAAAGTAACTCTTTCTTTCCAAGATAGGAAGTTGGATGCTCCATCCAGTCTGTCTTCAACTCTCAATGATGCTACTGTCATCCCTAAGACCTGATAAACTACCTTGGAAATAACCTGTTACTAGAAAAAATGTTCTTGTACTGATCTAGCTTCCCTTCAGAGAATGAGCTCTAATACCATGTGTTGGGCTCTAAAGATGTCCTAAAAACAACCTTAGTTTAACATTAATTTATCAACCATGGATTCGTCTTTTCTTTCAAGAATATTAGCAAAGTCTATGCAGATAACTGTAGAGGTTAAAATCGTGTAGTCAAAGCAAATATGAGTTTATCAATAATCAAGCTCCTCACACATTCATTAAAACTCTAAAACTAAGATCTTACTTGACAAAATTATAATCTAATCAATAACATGTTGTGAATTAAAGGTATTAACCAATTTTGTTGAGTTCATCTAGCTAAGAAAAAATAATTTAACCTATGAAAATACTTAATAAACCAATCTATCAATGATTGTCTAACCTGTTGGAAAAGAACACCTTAAGTACTGTAAAATTGAGAAGGAACAACAAATGCAGAATTAAGTGAAAGGAACAACAACTGTAAATTTAATAAAAGGAACAATGCGTGTGAAAATGAGAGGAACTTTCAAGAAATAAACTACAACAATGGGAAATGGAATAACAATCAATATCCTAATGAAACATCTATCCTTTGTAAAATAGCATAACCAAATTATAAAAACATCAACACACTCACGCATTTATCTTAACTGTTGCAAAGAGATTTAAATCACAGAACTGAAATCAAATTGATATGATTACAGATTGAGACAGTAACTCCTTCCGACTGGGCCCACGGGCTTCAAAAGTACTACTACTAGAAACTCAGTACGCAAAGATGGTAAAAGCGCTCAAGGCTTCTATTAATTCCATGACTGGTAAAACATTTACAATGGACTGCTTGTACAGAGCAATTCAAATATCCCAATGCTTGGATAAATTTCTTGGTTATTTCTCTATGGTTCATCACCCTCTATATATTACAATGATATGGGTAAATTAAGCTATCCTGAGGATTGAGAGATCCTCACGATTTATTTTACTATTTATAAAGATCACAAAATAGAGAATCAATCTTCCTCAAAATTGCTTTGCGCCTTATTTCTTCAACCTCCAATAGTCTACGCATCTTCATAATCTTCTTAGTTATCTTGAGTTTAACAATATTTGTCCAGTCCTGCAATAAAATCAAACAATTCAAACCGAAATTTAGAAATTATCCAATATCACTCAATAACATTTCTAGAAGCCTTTTTAATCATTTTCTTTCCTAATTATTTATAATTAATAGAAAAGTCAATCAAGATTATATCATAAACCATGGTGATAAGGAGATTTCTCAACTTAACATACCCCCTAACTTACCTTCTTGCATGCCCTCATGCAAGCAAAGACTTTAGATGTAAAGCAGTGATGTTGAAGGGAGGAGAGGTCTTTTCTCAAGGTCTCCTGAACCCATTCTTACGTATGAGATATTCAAAAGAAACTTCTTCCTCCTTCTTATGAATTTCATAATTACTATGATAACCCTCTGGAGGATACCAAATAATAGGAGGAATATATCTGCACCCAATCTAGGAAGGTACTTCATCCAGGATCATTTTGGCATACCTTTCCAACTGGAAGGTAACTGCATGAAAGTTTTTGAAACCAAAGGTTTACCTAATCTTGACTGCATTTGGGGAGACATCCCATCTTAGTTTGGAAGTAGAAATAGCTTCTTCTTTAAGCCCCCTAAAATATGGTAGACTTGAATGTACAACCTGTTGGTGGATAGGAGATAAAGATTCTACAACCTCCTCCCTCTTCATGAATGTTTTGTTCTACATAATGGATGTAAAGGATTTAGGAGGTTCCCCTCTGATCCAGAGGTTTAGCCCAGTATCCCTTTTCATGAAAACCTTGTGTGCTTTAGCCCACCTAGTTTGGTTCTTGGTAAAAGACAAGAATGCTTGAAACTGTATGTCCCCAATGAAAGGATTAGGGTTCTCTTTTCTGTTTTCTCCCAGGATGAAGTTGTGAAGGTATAGCTCAAACATAAAATATTGTACTCCTTCCTCTTGTTCTCTAAAACATGAAACACACTTAGAAACAATGGTGAAATCAAAAGGTTTTCCTACTCTAATATATTTTATCCTTACCAACAAATAACGTTCCAATAAAAATAAGGTGTAATTAGTAGCAGGAGCCCTACAAGATACTATATCAGAATAAACAGAGCAAATCTCTTTGATTTTCTCCAAATATTTATCTAACTAGACATGTACTTTATTTACCTTTCCTTAAGCTCTGCTGAGATCAACAAAAGTCTCGTTCTTTGTTGCTGACATGGATTGAAGTTGTTTGACAACTTTTTGATGTTTTTCCATTGTTAACATTTTACTCCTCCATTGACTTAGGGTTTGTTTAGTTTGCGCCAACTCTGCCTCCAATTTGTTCATAATGGCACCCTGTCTAGGAGACTAAAATGATTCTTCAGTATGAAAAACTATATCTTTTGTTGCTGGGGCATCTGTCTGGGTCATTGTATCAGTTGTCTCCAAAGGAGGAGGAAAATATGTAGGAAGAACTTCTTCAGTTTGGAAAACTGTTTCTTTTGGTGCTAGGATCTCTGTTTGAGTTTCTATTTCTGTTGTTTCCAAAGGAGTAGGCAATTTTGTTTGTGTCCCAATAGAATTGGTGTGGAATTTCCTCCTGGGAAGTGGGTTTCTTCCCTGTATTCTAGGCCTCTTATATTTCTTCCTCTCATAGGCCTTGTCAGCTTGCTCCAACTGCTTCCTTAATTATCTAATTATTTTTTTGAGTCAACCAACTTTTTGTTTCTTTGAGTTTGGAAGTAGAAATAGCTTCTTCTTTAAGCCCCCTAAAATATGGTAGACTTGAATGTAAAACCTGTCGGTGGATAGGAGCTAAAGATTCTACAACCTTCTCCCTCTTCATGAATGTTCTGTGCTACATAATGGATGTAAAAGATTTAGGAGATTCCCCTCTGATCCAGAGGTCTAGCCTAGTATCCCTTTTCATGAAAACCTTGTGTGCTTTAGCCCACCTGGTTTGGTTCTTGGTAAAAGACAAGAATGCTTGAAATTGTATGTCCCCAATGAAAGGATTAGGGTTCTATTTTATTTTCTCTCCCAGGATGAAGTTTTGAAGGTATAGCTCACACATAAAGTATTGTACTCCTTCCTCTTGTTCTCTAAAACATGAAACACACTTAGAAACAATGGTAAAATCAAAAGGTTTTCCTACTCTAATAGCTTTTATCCTTAGCAACAAATAACATTCCAATAAAAATAAGGTGTAATTAGTAGCAGGATCCCTACAAGCTACTATATCAGAATAAACAGAGCAAATCTCTTTGAGTTTCTCCAAAGCTTTATCTAACTGGCCCTATACTTTATTTACCTTTCCTTGAGCTCTGCTGAGCTCAACAAAAGTATCATTCTCTGTTGCTGGCATGGATTGAATTTGTTTGACAACTTTCTTATGTTCTTCCATTATTACCATTTCACTCCTGCATTGAGTTAGGGTTTGCGCCAACTCTACCTCCAACCTGTTAGTAATGGCACCCTGTTTAGGAGACTGAAATGATTCTTCAATCTGAACAAATATCTCTTTTGTTGTTGGGAAATATGTCTGGGTCCCTGTATCAATTGTCTCCAAAGGAGTAGGAAAATATGTAGGAAGAACTTCTTCAGTTTGGACAATTGTTTCTTCTACTACTGGGATCTCTATTTGAGTTTCTATTTCTGTTGTTTCCAAAGGAGTAGGCAATTCTGTTTGTGTCCCAATAGAATTGGTGTGGACTTTCCTCCTGGGAAGTGGGTTTCTTCCCTGTATTCTAGGCCTCTTGGATTTCTTCCTCTCATAGGCCTTGCCATTTTTCTCCAACCGCTTCCCTAATTATCTAATTATTTCTTTGAGTCTACCAACTTTTTGTTTCAATACTTTGATTTTTTTAACCCTTTTTCTCAATACCTTGTTTTCCTGTTTCAATTTTCTGATTTTATTGTGGCCTTTTCCTGTTGTTTTTTGTTTATGGGGAATGTCAAGATCTTCCCCACCTTGATCAACTAGTGAATTCTCCCCTGCTTCTTCTGGGTGATCTGTCTGTTCTAAATGACTATTTACCTCAATGTGAGGTTCTAGTTGTGGCGTGTCTTTAGGAGATGGCATCTCCATGTTGGGAAGATCCAAGACAGGGTTTGAAGAAGAAGTTGGTGCTTGGTGTTCTTTAGACCTGTTTATGTCTTCGGTAACTGATGTCCCTAAATTCCCCAGTACTTGAACCATATCTACCTCATAACTTTTGAAGAACTGTTCTGTAAGGTTTTTGAGTGATTATTGTTTTGTCTGTGCATTTTCTTGAGTGTTCTTATGTGAGGGTTGTTATGTTTGCATAGCTTCCTGAATGTTTTTAGGTTGAATTGCATTTTTACTCCTACTTTTCACAATAAAGGTTTCAGGAACAAAAATTGTTCTTTGTCTCCTCATATTTGATGTTTCTTCCTGTTTGGTCTGGGTTTCTACCAGCTGGATGGGGTCTACTTCAATTTTAGGTTGGGGTAGTGGAGTTTCAATTTGGGGACTGCCTCCTTCTTCTTGAGCTATCTCAATTCACTGTGAGGGAATTTATTGGTGGATTTCGGGTTGATTGATTTGTAGGGGCCTATCGGCCTCGATTAAATCTCCCCAAGTTATTTGAGTTTGGCTCAAGGACATGTTTACTATTAGCTTTAGTAGTCCATGGTGACTAGTTATAGTGACAAGGTCTTTAGCCTTTTGAGTTCTTTCAACAACTTTATGTAGCATGGCATTTAGAAATAATGAAAAATTTATTACTAACCTTTGTTTTAGTGATGTTAACAATTTGAGGTGGTGCGACCTCACCACATCATACCTCCCATCACATGTGATATACCTTTGTATTAATCCTACTAGCTCCCTCTATGGCTCACTGAGAGCGGTGGGGTTGAGTCCCTTCCCTTTTTTATCGAGTTCTTCTCCAGGTTCTACGAAATATTCCATAGCATCCTTGAGTGTTGTATACTTCCTATTCCATTGTATTCCTTCATTGGGGAGGCCTGTAACCTTTGCTATAATTTCCTCAGTGACCAAAGTTTGTGTTTCTCGGATCGTGGAGACTCCTCTCTGCAAGTTCTGGAAAAATGCTAGTGTGATATTTGTGTCATATCCCTGCAATCTGTTGAAACATTCTGTCCACCCCATATGATGTAAAATTTCCCTTGCTTGGTCAATTACTTGCAACAACATGGGCTCTCGGTGTACACTTCGGCTGCCCATGTCTTCTGTGAATAGATGAGGACAACTGATGCAGGAGCATCGCTCCATCTTATGATGTGCCAATTAATCAACACACATGGTGCGCATTCAAGGAAGGAGAGGTGTCGCCCTCTCATTTTTTCCTCAAGAATCCAAGGCGTGATCCAGGAATTAATTGAAGACAAGATGGAAGAGCCAAATCGTGCTTTCACACAAAATGGATATAAGGTATCCATTAATAGGATGACGAAAAAATGGATCTGTGTCTGATTTGGAGAAAAATTGCCATCATTGTAATTTTGCCTTTCGATGAGCATTAAGGGTGGTGATTTGACACCATTTGTTAGCTTGCTAGGGAAGCTCATGGAGCCCCACTTGTATAAATATTTGTATTGTAAGAAAAGTAGAGGTTGGTAAGTTGGTTGGTTGAGGTTAGGTGGTGAACTGTTAGACAGTTTGGATAGTTAGAAGATAAAACCAGAGACCCAAGACTCAGTTGTAGCTTGAACTCCACCTTTATAAATTGGCATTCCACCATTAATATAAAATGAAATGTTTTCCTATTTTATTAGTTTGTGTAATGGATGTTGTGTTGTGAATGTATTTTACATGTTTTTGAACTGTATATGGATGTTAGAAATCATCTACAGAGATAGAGATGAAGTTTTCTATCCGCGATTGTGTTAAGTTAAGTCTTCTTCTCTAGGCTAAGTGCAAGGAGTGCACGATAGAGCTGGAAAAATCTGTAGGCCGACACAAGGAGTATGTGTCTGAACTTGGTGGAGTCAGAAGAGAAGCTGCCAGGAGGGCACACCAGATTTATATACAGACTCGGGGAGAAATTTCAAGGCGGTTAATTCCCTTGAAAATAAAGGCTGTGTGGAGAGAGACACAATGCAAATTTACTGAACACTTTGGAATACTCTTCTAGGAGGGAATCAAGCTTGTGTGAGCATACCCAGGAACTACATGGTTGAGGGTATGAAAGAATCCGAGAATTGTTGAACATTCTAGTGAAGGAAGGCTTTGCAAGAAGTGCATCGACAAAGGAAAGGAGATGCCTTAAATCTTTCCAGAAGGCCGAGGGAGAAGTCGTCGAAGAACTGAGCCAAGTGCAAGGAGTGCACCTAAGGTGTTGAGAAGTTGATCTTATAAGCTCAGGAGGAAGGGAAATAAACTTCCAGGAGGGAAAGAGAAGCTCACATAGGAACTTGGAACCTTGGAGGTTTTCAAGCCAAGCAAAGTCACAGAAGGAAGTCTGTGCAGAACTCTACAAGGAGTGCAGAAGGAGTTTCGAGAACAGTATAAGTCTCAAAAGGGAAATTGTGCTAAGTGCACAAAGGAGTTGAGGACTTGCTGGAGTCTCAAATATGGATAAGCCATCCATCGTCAAGGAGGAGAAAGGTGGTAGAATATCGAGAGGTTCGGGAGAAGGAACTATAGAAGGTTTGTGGGAGAGAACAAGGATCTTTGCGAAGTCGCGAAGAGCGATATCAATCCAGCCCATTGGATTTGGAAACTCGTGTAGAAAAGGATCATCACATCGTTGATTCGTGATCGAAAGAAGCAAAGTCGAGAGGAGACAGGACTTGCAAAATTTGAACTAGAAATTCGATCACAACCGTTGATTGTGAGAGGAATGAGGGCCATAGATCTGGTCTCGAAGCATTCATCGATTCAGAAATTGGGAAAGGGAGGAAGAAGTTTGCAAAATTATCGAAGCACGAGATTGCAAAGGGAGTTAACCCGTGGTCGCAGTCCGTGGTCATTTCAAAGGAGGAGCTTAGCAACGAGAGCTAAGGTCATCGACACAAGAGATGAAAGAACTAAGAAGAGGATCCACATGTACCATATCGTGGATAACAATGAAATAGAAAGGGCATGTGTCAAGTCAAATTGGTTCAATCAGGAGCCTAACGATTCATTCAACTCCATGACTTGAACGATCCTAGATCGGGAGGTCAAGCCAACCCTTTGGAGAAGGGGGGAGGTTGGTATTAGAATGGTATCAAATATTATAATTTTTCTGCAGATCTTAGGAAAAAATAAGGAGGTAAAGGAGATATTCTGATACCATCATGTGGTATCAAAGCAAATTCTCGTTTGTAGATCTCAGGCGAAGGAGAGGCTAAAGATGCTCTTAGTTGCAGAGTGAGAAATAGATTTCCAGAAGGGCAGGTAGAAGGTGAATATGGCCATTCACAGTCATAGGCATGGTCGAGGAGAAGTCTAGTCACCAAAGAGTAAAGCAGAGATGGAGAATGAGCTCAATGAAATCCGAGCGCAGATGGAGAAGCTTACATTCAAGATGCAACAGGAGTCAAAGGTACACTGGAGTTATGAATGGCCTTTGAAGAGGACAACTAGATGACCTGTTCAAAAGTTATTGGCCAGGAGGTAGCAACAAATGTTAAAAATGTGGCTGAGGCAGGCTAGAAATCTCATTCATAAGGGAAAGAGATCTGGCAAGAGTCTCGTAGATTTCCAGGTGGGCAACGAGAAGGGATCAACAGATCTCATATACTGTGAGGTGGGAAGAGGAGACATTCCAGATTTTTAGGTGGGAAAGGGAGAAGAGATGAGCTCAGTGGAGTTTTGATTGATAGATGAAGAGGAGGCAGGAGAGAAACCTCACTCAAATGGATATTCACGCAAAACTATGAGCTGCGTGAATGAAGATGATGAGAAGTTACAAACTTCCATCACAGAGAAGGAGGATCATAAACTTGTTCTGATCATTGGAGGAGTCGAAATATTCCTACCAAGCGGTCGAGGAGAGACTAGCACAAATGTTGTAGAGGTGACACAGAGACATCAAGCAAATACTTTCAAGGAGGAGAAGGAACAGATACTTATGTATGTCTCGATGGAAGGAGAGGAGCATTCAACAGAATTGCTCGACATTTTCAGCCAGGGAGTTGGATAGGAGATGACTGCAGCACTGGAGCCTGCAATAGAAGAGGAAGAAGACAACATAGACCTTGCTGGTCTGTGTGAAGAATTAGAATCCCTTGAGAGAAGAGTGGTAGTGCAAAGTGTGCACATCCAACAAGCTAAGTTGGAAGCAGATGAAGGACTACACCAACATGAGGAGCAACTGGAGGAAGCTAAAATGGAAACAACTGTAGGGCTGACATGAGAAAATATTTCAGGAGAAGTGGTAGCTAAGTAGCAGTTCAGTGATGAGGAGCCTACAGAGGTGAAGACTGCAGAAGAATGACAACTTAAGGCCACGAAGGAAGAATATGTCTTGGGAGGTCAGTATGATTTTCCCATCGACAAGGAGGGAGTGCGGCGAGCTAGTCTGCAACAAAGGAACCAGTCGATTGAACAACTGGACAAGGTGATTGAGGAGATCATGGATATGATGTCAAGGTCAGCAACACAATCGATCAACAAGAGGAATATAGACAACAAAATACCTACACGAGAAATGGGTATGATGCAGTAGCAATAGTGGCAAAGAAGAGGAGCTCAGGGACAACTCCAAGAGAAAATTTGGGATCCAAGTGGATTTCAGCCACGTTGGAAAGCTCATGAGCAAGAGCTCGTGATTTTTTCCACTATGGAGTATGATGCAAGAGCATTGCTCCATCTCAACACGCACCAGCTAATCAACACACATGGTGTGAATTCAAGGAAAGAGAGGCTCCGCCCTCTCATTTTTTCCTCGAGAATCCAAGGCATGATCCAGGCATTAATTGAAGACAAGCTAGAATTGCCAAATCGTGATTTCACAGAAGTTGGAGATAAGGTTTCCATTAATAGGCTGTCGACAAAATGGATCTACATCTGATTTGGAGCATAATTTCCATCATTGTAATTTGGCCTTTTGATGAGCATTAAGGGTGGTGATTTGACACCATTTTTAGCTTGCGAGGGAAGCTCATGGCGCCCCTCTTGTATAAATATTTGTATTGTAAGAAAAGTAGAGGTTGTTAAGTTGGTTGGTTGAGGTTAGGTGGTGAAATGTTAGACAGTTTCGATAGTTAGAGGAGAAAACCAAAAAGATGAGACTCAGTTGTAGCTCAGACTCCACCTTTGTAAATTGGCATTCCACCATTAATAGAAAATGACAGTTTTTCATGTTTTATCTTTATGTGTAATGGATTCTTTGTTGTGAATGTCTTTTACATGTTTGTCAACTGTAGTGGATGTTAGAAATCAGCTACACGGATAGAGATATATTTTTCTATCCGCGGGTGTGTTAAGTTAAGTCTGGTTCTCTAGGCTAAGTGAATGGAGTGTGCGATAGAGCTAGAAAACTCTGTAGGTTGATGCAAGGAGTGTGTGTCTGAACTTAGTGGATTCAGAAGAGAATATGCCAGGAGGGCACACTAGATTTATTTATAGACTCAGGGAGAAATTTCAAGGTAGTTAAGTCCCTTGAAAATAAAGGTTGTGTGGAGAGAGACACAACGCAGAGTTACTAAACACTCTAAAATACTCTTCCAGGAGGGCATCGAGCTTGCGTGAGAATACCCAGGAACTACATGGTTGAGGGTATGAAAGAATCCCATAATTGTTGAACATCTTGGTGAAGGAAGGATTTACAATAAGTGCATCGACAAAGGAAAGGAGATGCCTTAAATATTTCCAGAAGGTCGAGGGATAACTCGTTGAAGAACTGAGCCAAGTGCAAGGAGTGCACCTAAGGTTTTGAGAATTTCATATTGTAAGCTTAGGAGGAAGGGCAAGAAACTACTAGGAGGGCAAGAGAAGCTCACAGAGGAACTTGGAACCTTTGAGGTTTTCAAGCCGAGCAAAGTCACAGAAGGAAGTTTGTGCAGAACTCTTCAAGGAGTGCAGAAGGAGTTTCGAGAATAGTCTAAGTCTCAAAAAGAAAATTGTGCTAAGTGCGCAAAGGAGTCGAGGACTTGCTGAAGTCCCGAAGATGGAGAAGAAATCCATCATCAAGGAGTAGACAGGTGGCACAAGATCGAGAGGTTCGAGAGGAGGAACTTCAGAAGGTTTGCGGGAGTGAACAAGGATCTTCACGAAGAGCGATATCAATCCAAGTTATTGGATATGGAAAGACGTGTGGAAAAGGATCGGTGCATCGCTGATTCACGATCGGAAGAAGAAGTTCACAAAATTCTTGAAGCATGAGATCGTGAAGGGAGTTAACCCACAGTCACAGTCTATGGTCATATTAAAGGAGGAGCTTATCAGCGAGAGCTAAGGTCATTGAAGCAAGAGCTAAAAGCGCTAAGAAGAGGGTCTGAAGGTACCATATCGTGGGTACCAAGGAAATAGAAAGGGCATGTGTCAAGTCAAATTGGTTCCATCAGGAGCCTAACGAGTCATTCGACTCAATGACTTGAATGATCATAGACCATGAGGTTGAGCCAGCCCTTTGGAGAAGGGGGGAGGTTGGCGTCAAAAACTATCGTTCCCGGCTGCAACTTAGTTCGACCAACTTTTGAGACAATTTCACCATACATAGAGAATATCATAGAACAACAAATGTATATAAAAATGTGAGTTTTCCCATTTATTGTAGTCATTATGATCTATCGATAGATGTGAAAAATATTTTCCCCCTCATAAATGGAAAGGTTGACCTCGACCATTGATATGTGTGAGTGTAATGATGTAAGGTAGTTCAAGTGAGGGGTAATTAATACGTCGTTGCTGGGAGAACAATCATAAATAACCTTCAAAATTACTTTAACAGTAATCATGAACAATATTCACTCTTTTGTGGGAAATTCAAATTTACATACCTATGTTCAAAAAACGTTTAGGGAAAAATATTCTGAGTAATTTAAAATTTGTTCACATGTTTAGAAATATTCCACATGTCATAACGTTGTTACTTTCCCTTGTTATTGGATATAACCGGAATGATAGCCTCTTTGTTAGGAAAGGAAGTCTAGGAAATCACAAAAAACTTGACGTATTTAAGGTAAACTTCCATACCACAGGCAAAGCCACTGCTACCAGCATGCATCCATAGCCTCGACATGGTTTCATTTTAACCCATAGATGAGCTTGTATCCTTAATAAATAGTTTGAATCATCTTTTCCCAAAAATACCACTATCCTGGTTTGGTAGCCAGATAACGATAATTCCACTCACTAGATCGTAACCTAAGTGAACAAGTCGACTCGTGATGAGACCTCTTGTCCTTTGATGAAAAAAATGCCAAATGTCATTGCCCTGGTGTGGTAGCCATAGTGGGAATGTCACTTATGGTATTATCTGATGATCGTGGTAGGTTGGCTCGTGATGAGACCCCCTATCGTTTGTGGGAGAAGTTTATTACTTTATTTATATTTAATTTTTTTTTCCATCACACACACACACACACACACACACACACATAGGCTCTATTAAGGGAGGATCATATACTCCTTAAGAGTGAGGGATGGTGTAAGAAGTGTAAGAATTCCAAGTAAAATGTGCTTTAGACTCCTTATTATGATATGTAGGAAAATTCTCATTCAATTATATGTATATATATAGGGGAAAGAAGCAAATTGTGGTGGTTAAAGATTATGGACAATATTTAAGATAATTCAGAGAAATTAATCCAAAAAAAATTCGATAAGGTATGCTAGGTAGTCCACAAAAGAATGACAAATAGTTACTATGATACTTAGAAGTGATGTTGGTGAAAATTAATTAGTGAAGGTCATACCCAAAGGAGTGGCTAACGTAATAATGGCATGCTTGTTCATGAGAAAAGATTAATCATGACTTTTGAGAGAAAGGAAGGACAATAAGGAAAAACTATAGAAGGAATAACATCTATTCCTTTCAAATGAACAACGCTATTTTAAAAAGGAACGAAAATCATGACAAAGGGAACAATAGTTGTAAAAAATGGAACGCCACTCATTACTTTCAATGGAAGACACTACCCGCGAACGGAAAAACAATCGCACGAAGGGAATGACAGTTTTTCCGTTCAAATGAATGGTACTATGCACAAAGGGAAGAACAATCATACAAAGGGAACAACAATTGTTACTTTCAAATGAAAGACAACGATGATGCTCAAAAATGTTTAACCATCTAATTAAGTGATTGGAAACCTCCCGCTGACATTTTTGTTTTAGCGAATTTGGGATTGATTAGTCATCAACTAAATTCATTTAATTTTTATGGGTAGGTTTATTCAATGATGGTTTGTTAGTGTCATGCATTCATTTTTTATTTACTACAATCGCCTGATTTTTGCTGCGGAACATGACATATTCATCTTCTGTGAAAACATGGTTTATATTCGATGGGTTTTTCAAAGTGAGACAAGAGCAAGGAACATAAGAGAGTGTTAATTCTATTCATTACAATCATCTCTTCTAGTTATTATTCTCTCAAGTGACTTCCCTAAAAATTCAATCAAATCCGTAAAGAAAGCTATATACAATATGTACAGTGCTGGTAAAAATCATAATTTTATGAAGTTGAAGATGTTGGGTTACCTTCCCAACCAGCTAAAATATGAACAGTAGGGTCCTTACTTACTTCTTGGCAAAAGGATTCTTTTGAAAGTGGCTAAAGGTAGAGTTGTAGCCGATGTCCATTTACCAGAAAAGGAGAACCAGAACTGTTGATGGTAACTAAAGTGGAAGTGCCATTATCATGAACTTCATTGATTTCATATGGTCCCAACCACCTTGTCTGCAATTTTCCAGGTAAATCCTGAAATTTGGAATCATAGAGAAGCGCCCAATCACCTTTCTGGAAGTATTTCTTCTTGATATGTTTATCATGCCAGCTAGCTCTCTGTTGTTGAATAACAATTGTGCACTACAGGGCGAACATGCATGCTTCATATAACTCATTGAGTTGCTACAGGCGTTGTGTATGTGCCTCTGTAATATCTAGCCCAATTTCCTGGGCCATCCTTAGAGTCTTGATCTCAAATTCAATTGGAAATATGGGTTCTTTTCCATATACTAGATGATAAGGAGAGTATCCAGTAGTGTTACACCATGTCATGTGATAGGAACATAAGGCATTTGGAAGCTCAGCTTCCCAATTCTGATGGTTTGTTGAGACTGTTTTTGTAAAAATTGCCTCCAAGATTTTATTAGTACTTTCTACTTGTCTGTTTTCTTGTGGGTGGTAGGGGGAAGTAACTCTGTGTTTAATATGATAATTGTGTAGGGTGACCATGATTTTATGGGTTGTAAATTGCAATCCTTCGTCAGTGATTATTTCCCTGGGTAATCCATAGTGTACAAATAATTCAAAGAGAAACTTAATGAATGCTTCCTCCGTTGCGTTTGAAAAGGCTACTGCCTCTACCCATTTGGTCATATAGTGTGTTGCAACTAGTATATAAGCCTTCTTGTTTGATTTTGGGTTGAAGGGGCCAACAAAGTCTAGTTCCCATCTCTCGAAAGGTTCTGCCACTACTTGTGCTTGCAGGGGAATTTCATCAGCTTTCCCTAGTCGACCCATCCTTTAACAGCTATCGCAGGCCTGGACATTGTTATTCACATCTTTAAATACTGAGGGCCAATAGTAGCCCATCTGTAAAATATTATGCCTAGTTCTGCAGTGTGAAAAATGTCTTCCACAGGGCTTATCATGACCTACCTTCAATACATCGTAAATTTTGTCATCTCTTACACATCTTCATATCTAGAGGTCAGCCCCTGTGTGGAAAAAATATCCACCAATCTAGGTGAACCGTGCACTGTGTTGGACGATTAATTTCCTTTCCCTTGATGATATGTGTGTTGGTAGTTTCCCATCTTCCAGATAATTCACCACATTAGCGTACCATGGTGTCATAATAGTGACATTGAACAGGTGTTCGTTTGAAAATCGGTCTTCAACTGTCAAAGAATCATCTATCTTGGGCACATGAGACAAGAAATATGCAACAAGATTTTCTCTTCTGGGTCGATCCTTGATGGTGATGTTGAATTCCTGCAATAGTAATGACCATTGAGTAACCCGTCCATTAGTAATAGGTTTATTAGCTAAATATTTAATAATAGAATGATTGGTATACAGAATAACTGGATAGCCTGATATATAGTGGCAAAATTTATTAATAACATGTATAATGGCTAAAAATTCTTTTTATGTTACTATATAATTTAATTCAGCGGGACTAAGATTTTTTCTAATAAGATAAATAGCATAAGGTTTCTTGTCTTCTTCCTGTCCAAGGACAACACCTATGGCGATATCCAATGCATATGTAGAAATATGAAATGGCAGTTTCCAGTTTGGTCCTCTTAGCACTGACATTGTTGAGACCATCCTTTTGAGTTCTGCAAATGCAACATCACATTTATCAGACCACTGAAATTCCGCATTACCAGTTAAAGCATGTAAAGGTGAAATTGTTCTTGAAATTTTTTCTATGAATCTACGATAATAGCCTTCACAACCAAGGAAACTACATACCTCAGGTTGTGTACAAGGTGTAGGTAGATTAAGGATTACCTCTATTTTTGTTGGATCTACCTTGATTCCATCTGCAGAAACATAGTGTCTAAGTACCACACCTTCGATCATCATCATATGAAATTTCTCATGACTCAAACATAGCCTGGTAACAATCCATAGTTCCAGTACCTTCTCCATATTACTTAGAGCTTGATCAAAACCAGTGTCGTAAGGGGTGAAATTGTCCATCTAAACTTCAATTCCTTCACTAATCAAATCAAAAAATATGCTCAGAATGGCTCTCTGGAATGTGGCTGGAGAATTACATAATCCAAAGGGAAATACCCTATATGGGAAGGTACCCCAGGGACATGTAAATGTAGTTTTCTCTTGGTCTTTCGGAGCAATCTGGATCAGATTATAACCACTAAAGCCATCTAGAAAGGAAAAAAATTGCTTCCCTAATAAAGTATCAAGGACTTGGTCAATAAAAGGTAGGGGAAAGTGGTCCTTCTGGGTAGCTTTATTGAGTTCTTTGTAGTCTACACAGATCCACCACTTTCCATTCTTCTTGGGTGTTATAACACTATAATTTATAGGATCAACTGTTGATTGTAATTTTGTTCCTTTAGTGTTTTTGACTTGCAGATATTGTTGCATTCTACAAAAGAAAAAGAAAAGAAATGAGAAAAACAAAAAGAGAGCATAAAAGAAAAAGGATAAATCCCCATGAATTGATAATGACTTGATCCATACAGTGTAAACATGGCCAAGTATTTTAAATTTAAGTATTTAGGATTAGTGAATAAGCTTGGCTATATTGTCTAAGCTTAGCCAAGTGATTTAGGTTAGCTAGTAAATAAATTTGATCAAACAGTATAATCTTGGTCAAATAACCCCAGGGTAGAGTATTTTCTTAGCCCAAAAGTTCAATCTGGGCTAAAGGTGCAAAGGAGTAGGTTAGGACATAGGCTAGTTAGTTTCTCTTCAATAAAATGTGTAAGATGATCGATGAAAAATGTAGGATTTTGATGGTGAAATGTTTTTTCTAACCCCATGGTGACAAAAGTAAGGGGGGAAGTGCAAAAAACCCATGAAAAAGGTCATTAAGCCTAAGTTTGGCCTCATATATTGAAACGTGCCCCATAGATTAAAGATTAGGCCTAGATCTACGACTAAGCTATTGGTGCCTAGATCTACGGTTCTAATGAGTTTTCGGACCCCCTGATCGTTTGACCTTTAACGGTGGAGGGGGGGGGGGG
>SNQJ01S0029464.1:19133-38281 GCA_010110895.2 Picea sitchensis | reverse complement strand
GGGTCCAGAATGAAGCAGCGTCCAGGCAGGCCCCATCCCTATGTGGCATCGTCTCATTGCATCTTACCTCCCCTCTCCAAACATTTACCACCTACCATTTTTCCAACTCACCACAATCATCCCGAGATGTCACATCCCAAAACCACCCTTTGCAAGTTCCATGTCATGACCCTGTCAGCATGTCCCATCCATCTAACCGTTACATGTCATATCTTTTCGTTCATCCCTTAATCACCATTCTACACATCAACCAGATACACATGTCAAATGTCTTTCACCCTGCCCTCTCATGCTCTAAAGAATCTGTTAACCATTTATTACTGGCCACATACCCGTTGTTCACCTGACCTATCCTTTTTCGCCGAACGAACACCCGTTCACTAAATCCCAACCCCGTTTCGGTCATTCACATTGCACTCACACTCCATGCCTATCAGAGACTCATTCTCCTTCACCTTTGCAACATCTCGTCCATCCTTAGCTTTCGCCTACTAACGTGTGCTCAGTGTGTAGGTACCGGTGGAAATCAATGGCGTCCAAAAGTAAAAAGTCAAATGTGGAGGAAAATCTTTTTCTCCCACCTCCTGTCGATCTCGACCGGATCCCATTAGCAAACAAAGAATATTTAATCTCATAAACCAGGTCTGAATTCGACTTTGCTGAGCTACAGTCATGGTTCAAAGATACCTTCTGTTGTTCTAGAGTCTGTACTTAAGGCTTAGAAGTACAGTGTCTAGGCATCCAAAAGTGGGTAAAGGGTAGAGAAAAGAGAAACGTCAACCTTTGGCAAGGGAAACTAGGGATGATTTCTGTGTTGGCGTTGTCTAGCTTCCAACTGTTCCTGGATGTTTATATCCTGTTCAATTGTTGCCCATGAACGTTTGAGTTCAACCTATGTAGTGGCTGTTTTAAGAATAGTACTGAAAAGGTTTAAGGCAATGTGTGTTTGATATGATAATCCGGGTTTGATATTGGGCTGTGATGGTACAGGGACAGTCATGGAGGAACAGTAAAATAAGAAAACCTCAGGGCGAGTTTGAGTGTTGTCTCAATTTGGTCATATAAAAGAGAGTTCACGGTTTCGGGAATAAAAACAGGTGCAAATCAAAGGCTCTTTCCCGTAACTGGGTTATATTTTTATAAAATGTATGAGGTGGGAGAAAACATTTAGCTGTCTATCAAGTAAGTCTCCTATCAAGGGAGAATCTCACGTATAAACAGAAGAAGAAAAATGTAAGGAAATAACCCGATGAAGCATAAAATATATATAGAATTCTAAAAATGTTGACTGGTCTTATACCTGCTGATAGCTGGTACAGAGGAAAAACAGTAAAGAATATGGAAAATTGAAATTCATTCACTATAGTAGTTGTTGCACTAAATTATAGCGAAGCATTCATCAGATACGAATATGAAATGAAACTAAATATGATATACAAGAAAACAAACTCATAACACAGTCGTGACGGAATTGAGAATCTTCGGATTTGCTTTATATTAACTCTCAAAATGTAAAACCTCTATTACAATCGACATAAAAAGGTCCAGTCCCATTCCTTTCTTTCTATGGTATATTTATACAGTTTTACAATAAGATGGAATCACAATCGTTGCAAAATTTTCAGTTATGATAAGGAGGAGAGAAATCATTCCATTTCTTTCTCCATGTCTTTATTTGGTGCCAGAAGCTTGTCCTCGCGCATGCTCGGTACAAGTGACACACCTTTCCACCAACCGAGATATCAGCCTTGACAGTTCTGCTTGACAATTGGCTTCAAAAAAGTAACAATCTCGGGCTAATTTCGACAACCTGTCTTCCATATGTCTGTCTATGATGTCGATAGTGCACAATTGCACACTTGGTTTAATCATACATTTATCTATTTGGACTATGTCTTCCATAGTCACTTGTGAGATCTCAGCTGAATCCCTTTCCTCTTTTTCATTTAAATCAAGTGAGATTTTTTCTATATTCATTTGAATCAATGCCTCGGCATTACCTCCACTATCAATGCCTAGCATATTACCATCTATAGAACTAAAAGCCTCTTCTAAGGATTTAGTTACCCTCTTGACTTGCAACTTACCTTCCGAGATGTTGTGTTCCCATTATTTTAATAGAATATTTCCTCTAGTCTGCTCCGAAATGGTAAACCTGGGAGTACTTCCCGATTCCCTGTTGTTTGTAGCTATCATAGCCTCTTGAAAGGCGACCCGTGCTGCTCCAACTTCTCTTTCTCTAACAGATAAATTTTTTGAAACTTGATTAACAAGAAAGCAGTTGTCCCGAATCGCCTCTACCTTGGTGAGTAAATTTCACTGGGCCGTAGAAACTCTGCTTCGAATCTTCATCGCCTGGGACTGGAACATCCCGATATTTATAACTTTACTTTCGGCAATTTCCACATTGGTTTGTAGCTGTTCAATCAAGTCTTTTTGTTGGCCTGCTTGTATTTGACCATTATGAACCACCATCTCTGCTTGTTCGAGCTTAGTCTTAAGCAGCTCTATCTCACTTTTATCGGCCAACCTTGCTTGTTCTATCCCCGCACTTGCCTGGTCCTTGGCGACCTCCTCTGCAGTGGCTAGTCCGGCTTCTAGGGTTTTGATGAGGAAATTTTTTCGTTTCAGCTGGTTTTTCAAAACCCCGACTAAGAATTGATTCACCGTGGCATATGCCCCTAATGTCCCAGCTATTTCCGTCGTGAATTGTTCATTCCTCTTGTATTTCTCATCAGTGAATACTTTGTATTTATTGGCTGTTGATTCCCCGTGCTGATAGAATTCTCTCTTTACCACAGCCTTTCTTTTCTTATCAAAGAAGAACTCATTTGGAGGGTGCTCTTCCACCCTTATAGGCCTCAATTCTTCATTTAAAATCCACCCTGCGTCAATATTTCCCTAAGTTGACTGCAAGGGAGTAATGGATGTGATGGGGTCTCCGATTTGCTTGGCTGATTGCCCCGGGGTAGTAACCGGAATCTGCTTTCTCGACGGGTCGAGAGTCTTTATCTCTGCTTTCGGACTCTTAGTTTGCTCTTCCCCATCCGGGTGTTTTTCTTGACTGGGTATCGCATCTTTGGAGCCTTCGACATCTTTTTGTTTCACCTCTGTTGTACTCGGATTCTCACCTCGTAATACTATGGGAAAACAACTGCGTCGATGTTCTTGGAACTTCTGAACATCAACCCTCTCTTCAGGTGCCAAGGTTTGTATCCGAGCTAAAATCTTGGCATAAGATCTTGCGCCTTGGAAAATTTCATCCGAGGGTGAATTTTCGTGTTCAAATCTCTTGAGTCCGCAACTAGCCAAATGATTACTCACGACCATTTACGGATCGTGCTTCTTGAATTTAGTAAGGACCAATTTTAGCCAGGGCTGCTGCCTCAGCTTTAGCATGCCTGAAATATAGAAAAGAATATGAATTTAAATGAATAGAAAAAGGTGGCCATACCTTCTTTGAGTATCCCTTAAGCTCCTTGCTTATGCCACCGATTACTGTTTGTCTAGCAACTTCGTGACGAGCCAGCTAGTCGGGGATAAATAATGGCAATGCATGTGAGGGAATAAAACCTTGAAAACTCTGAGATATGAGAATTCGGCTTCTACATACCAGTCAGCTATACTTCCCAAATTCATCACTATACTATCCGAGATCCTGGGTGGCGGGTGGCCAAAAATAATGACATGCAGAGGTACCATCACCCAGTTGAAGATTTCATATATGAAATATGCCGCTTTGTTTTCCCACAATTTCGAATGATAGACATGGATGGGCTCAGCCTCTACTGGAGTCCAACCCCAGCTCATTAAGGGAAATGGTGTTAGAAATCACACGACATCCATAATGTATGCAAACATAAAAAATGAAGAAACCTTTCCGCTCTCTTTCTACGCCTGATACTCTGTAACCCGACTAGTCAAGCTATCAGACAACATTTTTCACCCAGTCGAAAGAAAATCCTTCGGTGAATCGATGTATTAGAGGCACCCATTGAAGAAAGAAATGTGAGGTGTCCTCTCTCCTGTATAATCTGCATGTCATTATAGCTACATACTTGAACTATGGTTCCAAGGAAGCTATTGAATATATACCATTACTGTCTGCCATGAACTTCACAGGGTGCGAAACCCAATCTCTTATTAAGCTGGACATAGTCTTGTCATACTGCACACATTCCTTCTGCTTGAATTCTTCCAAGAATTTGGCATCATATGTAAGGTCGGACACTGTGGGAAACTTGTACATAGCTTGCAGATGTTCCGTTCTGAAAGTCCCGATGGTGACCTTCTGCTCATTAATGATGGTTCTGGTTGGTATGTCCACATGGTCTAATGGCCATCGGACCATATCATAGTAGGGGAGAAATCTTGGCTTGGCCACTACTTTATGCATTCTCGATTGAATGACGATCTTATATTTAGTGGTTATGTCATCTTTTTCATTGTCACTGGAATCGTCAGAATAATCCACCAATTCGGCCTGCAGAACATCAGAAATGAACGACCAGTTCGGGACAGAGTCGACACTTTGAGGTGAAGTATCAACGACGTTGTCTGAACCTTGCCCTGAAACCTCAACACTGGCTTTAGATGCTTTTCGCGGGGCCATGACGGGAGATCCTACTTTAGCTCTTCTGCGATAAAAATATGTATACATACAGAAGTTAGCTCGCTGAGAAAGTGTGCTCTGTGTAATATAGAAATGAATTTGTTATAATGAATAACAACTCTATATATTCGAAAACTCGGTACTTTTTAAGAACAGATCTATCAAATCACGTTTAGAAATAAATTTAGCAATAAAAACCCAAATCTTTATTTTTCGATTCGCCTTATTTCTAATTGATGGCATAAATTTTGGCGGTTCGAAATTTCAGTTGGCGTAAGGAAGAATTAAGACTGCCTCGTAAACTGTGCAAGCATCAACACACGAAAGATACTGACTTAGCTTAATTAATCTGGTTTTACCAAAGTTAATTAATCTTTTGGTACTCGTTGTATCGAGAATTTTTTCTTTAACCTTTTGAACCTCTAACATCTGAAATTGCGATGATTGACTTTGGTTAATAAAAACATAATTGTGATTAGGCGCTTAATTAATTACGTAATTATTTATATTTCCATATCGCAACTCAGAGCTTCGAAGATATAACTTCCGGGAATTTTGCATGCTGAGTCGTGAAACCGTGAGATCGGGATGATACATTTTAATTAAAAGGGAGGATAAAATTGGATTAAGTGTTTAATGAATTACATTCATATTTTTATCGCAACTTCGCGACTCGGGGCTTAGACAGTGTAGCCTTTTTAAAAGAGAACACGTTGAGTGGCGAATTGCTGATAGAACTTAACCATGGCTTAGTTTTTACCTTTAACCTTGACACGGGTTACTAAAATAAGGACTTCGTGGTTTCGGCTATCGGGGATACGACAATGAGAGTTTTCGATTTAGTGAATGTCGAGGTGCGAAAACCCGATGATGTTTAATCGTGATTTAGGAAAATTTTACTCCCATTACTACCCTGGGTAAAATTTTAAAGCGATTTCGCCGTTTCGTTGCTCGGGACTTGTGAACTACGTGATCTATAGCATCCAATATACAAAATACCAAGGTAGAACAAAGGGGGAAAATTTTGACGAAAAGTAGAACTTTCCTCGAGAGTACAATAATTATCGCTACTTGCATGATAAGACTTCAGAGATTTTGGAACCACAGATGGAAAATACAAAAACCATCTTTCAATTTTGAGCATTAAGACATGAAATTCGAGACGGGATAGAAAAAACAAAGGCAGCTCCAACACCTTCATCGATCAGAGCGATGAAATTGGGCTCTGGCAGTCAAGTCAACCTATGTATATTTTTCCCCAAGTCTATCACTTTCTTGAATTCTCTCTCAAATGCCAAGCGCACTACCTACCTGATCAGAGACCCATAGTATCTTCATCTGGAGAAACCCTTTTTCTTTATTACACTCGATGCCATCAATCAAATGATGCAGGTACCCAGATCCGAACCCCATTCTCCCCTCACAATTGAAATTCTGACAGAAATGTATCAGAACTTTTCATTTCCCCAAAGAGCACAAATCTTTGAGTTGTTTCTTCCATAAGATGCCCAATTCCCTAAGAAGAATCCTCCCTATCATTCGTCCATATTTTCTAAAAAGGGAAATCAGATTATCTCAATACTGTGTTGTTTTCTTGGTTACTTCTCAGATGAATGGGTGGATGAACCTATCCTAGGTTTCCTGTCCATTTTTTCTGCTGAAGAGAAAGTGTCCACCTAGTTTGATTACAACAGTTTTTTGGCCGAAAACCTGCACGAGCAACTGGCAATTTTCCCTATAGAAGGCATGTTCCAGTCTTCTTCAATACTGGCCTACATTTTTATGTTCTATCAAGCAGACAAATTTTCCTTTCTCATGCAGAAGATGGAGAAAGATGGAAAACTGCAAGAAGTAACTCTATGGATGTCACTGCTCAAAATAAACTCCACTGAGTTCAGTTTCAAACAATTCATCGAGTTATTTTATCACCCAGTGGTAGGCATGCTTAGTGGAAGACCAAAACCGAAGATAAACAAGGAGATCCAAAGAGTTTTGCACCTTTCGGATCTCACAAAGACTGGGGACCAGTTCCTATACCAGAATCACATGGAGATCATAATGTATGGGTGTGAACTAGCTCCATATAAACTGCCCAAGTATGTGTCAGTTCAAATACTTGCACTAGAGTATATTCGTCAGATGATAAATTCATATGACATTCATTTTGTGTCTCTGAAGAAAAAATAGCAGATGAGGATTAAAGGGCAAATAGGACTGTTTATCTGTAAGAGTCGAGCTACAGGGGAAGAGCCAAATAAACTATTAAAGGAAATGAAATTCAGTGCCAGTTTCATTTGGTGTTATGATCCGAGTGGGATCATTATAGTGATGAGATCCAAAAAAAAAGTTCACCTTATGCTCACGCCCTCAAACTAGAAATTGAAAAGTATGTGAACCAGACAGAGTGGGAGGAAAATACTCTGGTAGACACTGAACAACATGAAGCTCCTTTAGTCTCTTTTTCACATACTACCACTCCACAGATACCAAATGGAAAAAGGCCAAGAAAGGATTCCTCTCCTTCAATCACTGAGGTATCAACAGAAGATTTTCAAGTATATAGAAAAAGACCCAAAACCACTCATGCTATTCACAAGTCTGGTGAGGAAGAGCCTTACTCTGCCAAAGTGTTTGAAGGAAAACATCAGGTGGTGTCCACTCCTTCTTCCAAAAAGTAGATAGATATAGCTATGACCACCCAAACTCCACAAGGATCTGCACTTCTGAGCATTTTTGAAAAATATGACATGATTAAAAAGAAGAACCAGATGCTGACTAACATCACCTACGCTCAGATCTAGAAGCAAAAATCCATAGCACAACACAGACTATTCTCAGCCTTTGACACAGAGAAAGGAAGAATGCATCTGGTGTTTCTTCAAGAATAGGTGTCTCAACCCAAAGAGATCACTGACTACAAGAGGTCAACTATTGTTTTTGACTCCAAACAAGTCCATCTAGCTGACTAGATGGATTTGCACAGACGGACTGGAGAAATGGTCTTCTCCACATTGGCACATGCTTCCTCTACGACATATAAGTTACAAGTATCCTTAAACAATGTTTAGACCCAATTGAAGTTGGAAAATATATCCTCTTTTGCAAAGGATAACAGAATAAAATCCTTAGAGGAGTTGGTGCTCAAGATTGGGCACGATCCCTCAAATGTAAAAGAAGCAGAGGAGATGATAAATAAAAATAATGATGACATTGCATCTCTAAGAAAGAAACTCAAATTGCCACCAACGGAGGATTCACAAGCTAAAGAAATAGATGAAGTAGAAGATGAGAAAGAGGAATGGCTGAAGCTAATCATGTAGCAGAACGCATAGATAAAGGAAATGGAGGAAGAATTGGAAAGGTTATTGAAAGAGAAGGAGCAATCAACCCCGATGGAAGTTATTCCATTGAGTGCAGTTCCCCTGGCAGAAGTCAGTACAACAACTGTGCCAACAACCACTACAGTAGAAATTCCATCGACAACTCCATTGACAGCATTGGAAAAGATTGTGGAGCTAGCAAAGTCCATGGAGGAGATGGCTCTGCAAGGAATAGAGATCAATAGGATAAAAATAGAGGTTGAATGTCTCCTGGAACTCAAGTCTTCTTTCCAAACAAGATACAATGTTGAGAGACAAGCATCGGAGAAGCTTAAGCAGGAAATACAACAGCTCCAGAAACAAACAGTGGTAGGAAAGACATTAGCAGAGGCTAAGGAAAATATCTTGACAGACATCTCTAACTCCATAAACGAGATTTGGCCCATGGTACAAATCATGTTTGAACAACATGATCTAGTGCTAAAGAGCAGGCAGGCTATTGACAGGATAAGAAGAGAACTGGGTGAAATGCCCTCAACAGCCAACGAGATCATCAGATTTATGAATTCAAAAACCAAGGAAGAGCTTGAAGAAATGAAAGTTGGAGACAAAACATAGACTATCCTCAAAGTAAAAAGAGTGTTGACTAAAAGAGGATTAATGTTGCAGTTGGAGGAGAAATCTCAGAACATGGACATTGGAGTTCATAGATTTTTTAACAAACTTGAAGCCTTACAGAAAAAGGGCCTTCCTGGCCTACTTGTCCTGAATGATAAATTGATGACTTTATCTGATTATAAGAAAAAGATTGCCACCATGGCCAAAGACAGTTCCAAGTTTTTAGGGATACAGGGCAACATCATGGGCAAAGAATTCTTGGAGACTTTGCAGCCTGACCTCGGCATACAACACGAAATCAAGTACATTTTCCTCACCAAGATGACTTTTGCTAAGTACACCGAGATGGATGAAATCTACCGCCAGCTATTGAAAGTTACCATCCCAAGCATAAAAAGATGGGATGAGTTGTGCGAATTGATTGAGTAAAGGTAAAAGTATCGTCCAAATCAGTTTCCAACACAGTCAAAGTCATCTAAATGACTCACCAACAGTCTTCCCCGAAATCAACATGAGAGATTTGACACATCATCATCAGTTACTACATTACTGCATCTTGTTAACTAGTTAGTTAGACTCAGACTCTGCCATGTCCTGATCATTAATGACAGGGTCATTTGTAACTTTGATTATAAATATTTCAAACTTAGAAGTATTGAGGGTTGATCTTTACGCCCAATCAAGTTGTAATCACTGCAATTTTTATCAAGAGGTTATTCCAGTAATACAAAGAGACGTTTCACAGGATTCCTACGTGTAGTTGTTGGTGAAGTTTCCTCTGTCTTCATAAAAAGTTTTTCTTTCTTAGTTATCATATTGTTTTTCTAAATCTAATCTTTAAAAGAAGTTAAAGTTGTAGAATTTTCCATTGTGTACTCTGTTATTAATATTTTATAGATTTAAATTTTTTTCTTCTGATGTTATAACAAAGAAATTCTTAAATGATTTTTTGTTCTAACTGATATCTCACCTTTTTCAACAATACACCATTTTATTCCAAAAGAATCCATCATTAGAACTATCTCGCCCTATAAAACGTATCTTATAAAAACTATCTTTGACCTCCGTCTTTTTACAGACCCCATAGCCCAATGGAAGCGTAAGTGATATTCAACCATTTCATTTAAAAACAATACAAACAACTCAGTTATATTCTTTTTAACTAGCCTAAAATCTTGAAATTCCAAACAAATCTAAAACTTACAGAGAGATCCCTCTCTGAAACTGGTAGGGCTAGCTCCCAGTTTTAAAGTGGTTGGTTAAGGTTACCTCTGATATATTTCTTCTTACCTCACAAAAAACTCTGGGAATTTACAGAGTGATAACATAAATGGCGACGATACTGGGGGACGAACTAAACAAAATTTCCACCCCTTGATTTCTTTCCCCTAGACAAAGACAACTTTATTTCTGGAAGAATCACAAACCCTAGATATTATCTAGAAATAATGTTCAAAGGTTGTTAAAGTTTGTATATTAATAGTTAAAATCTCCAAAAATAAGAATAAAATCAATAGTTCTGGCTCCCAAAAGAATTTTTACTAGATCTCATCCTGACCCATAACCTGCAATGGTAATAGATAATCCCGAAAGACTACCGAGGAAGAAAAATAATGCAGATATTTCAAGGATTAACAGCCCACTTCTAAGGTCCCTTTCCATCCCAGAAAAGCTAGTTGCTCGTCCAGACCTTGAGTCTAATATACCCTTTCAACCAAATATTTTCAGGACAAAATCTGATAGTTTTATCAGTAAAACAGTCTTAGATCAAGCCGTCTTTCAGCCCAAGACCCCTAAAATACTCTCTCCTAGAGTTGAACTTGATCAACGTTTTCACCCCGAGACTAATAAGCTTGAAGACCTAGTTGTAAATCTTGGTCAAGCCTTAGACAAAATCCATCTTCAACAGTCCGTTGAACTTCCTATTTTAACTATTGTTGCAGTTTCTGCTAAACCTAAACCAGGTCACTCCATTCCTCCAAGCCCTTCATCTTCTATAGCTTCATTCATTACCTCTCCTGTCACACAGGTTGTTGTTCAGTCTCCTCCACCAATCATGGCAGCAAGATATGCTCCATTGGTATTGGTTTCTCCTTTACATGACATGCCTCAAGATTATCAAACTAGACTCCCGCAGTTTGATAGTACTAGTCCCCTAAATGCACAACAACATGTTGACTTAATGAACGATTACTTTGACCTGTAGGAAGTAGATGAAGCTAATGTGCAGATGCGATTATTTGCATAAAGCCTAACTGGAGAAGTTAAAAATTGGTTCAAAACCTTACGTGCTGCTACCATTATTGATATTGTTGTCTTTCATCAAACCTTCCTTGACAGGTGGGAGGTGTTGGGTTACGAAAAAGGTATAAATATCTTCCTTTTTCCCACAGTTCATGATATGATTTTGATTGATTCTTTAGATAGTTAGGGATAGATAGGAAAGAATATGATTAATATGTCTCTTATTGTTGTTATTAAAGTTTTATTAAATAGATTCTAAATTACGATTGGAATGGTTTGATTTTGTTGCAGAATTGGACAAATAATTGTCAAAGATAACCAAAGAGATTTTGGCTATGCACAAGCTATAGGAGGTCGAAGACTTTTTAGGCGCAAAGCAGTTTGAAGATAATGCATTTTATATATTGTAATTTTATAATAGTAAAGCAATCCTGAGGATCTTTTGATCCTCAGGATAGCTTGATTTACCCAAACTATTGTAATATATAAGAGGGTAATAGATCTAGAAAAAGGGAGGAAAAAAACACATTCAAGTAATTAGATCCAGAATTGTTCTGCGCAAGCAGTTTTTGTAAATGTTTTACCAGCCATGCAATCAATGAAAGTTTTGAGTGTTTTTATGATTTCTGTGCTCTGAGTTTCTCGTAGCAGTACTTCTGAAGACCTAGGGCCCAGTTTGAAGGAGCTACTATCTCGTTCTGTAATTGTATCAGTTCAAAGTTTGATTTCCATTTTGTGATTCGGATCTCCTTTATAATAGCCAAGGATAAATGCATAAGTGTGTTAATGATTTTCTGATTGTTTGCGTATAGAAGACAAACATTTTGATTAGTTATTAATGATTGTTGTTATGATTCCCATTTCTGAAGTAATTGCTTGACAGTTCCTCACATTTTCATCTGCGTTGTTCCTTTTCCTTAGATTTACGATTGTTGTTCCTTTTGGTTAAAGTTACAATAGTTGTTCCTTTCGGCAAAGTTACATTAGCTGTCCTTTCTGATTAGATTATAATTGTTGTTTCTTTTTGTAGATAGAGTAATTCATTATTTCCTTTCTAGTAATCATAATTCATAATTGATAGTTAATTTTGCAAGTCCTTAGTTAGATTCAATTACTGCTTTCTAGTTAAGTGAATTCAATAGATTAATTAGTTCCTTTACATTTCACAGCATCTTACTAATCAGATTTCAATTCCATTTAGTTCTTAGAATCTTTGGTGAACGTTTGAGGAACTTGATTGTTGATGAACTTAGATTTGGTTTAGCTACACGATTTTAGGCTACCTGCATAGAATTTGCTGATATTCTTGAGATAAAAGATGAATCTCCAGGTTGATAAATTAATGTTAAACTAAGGTTGTTTTTAAGACATCTTTAGACACCAACATTTTGGCTCTGTTGCCGGGGAGAATGTCAAAGGTAGCATAGGTTGTGTCTCTAGAGGACCAGGTATTGAAGATGGAAGGTAAGAACATACACAAGTAATAAGTAAAATGCTTATGCCAATGCTTACCTCCAGTTGACACTTAAGAGGCTTCGTAGGTGCTTTCTTTTGTTGAAATTTCTTTTTTTGTTGTGTGAAGTGTGTATGACTAGAAAAAAGGATCTTGAGAGAACAAAACCCCCACCAAAAATTACCAAAACCCAGAGTTCGGTGATCCTTGGAAGAAGCACTTTCATAGACGAAATCATAAAAAAGGGTGAATCTCAAGCTTCGGTTGGACCTAGGAAAGGACCCACCCAAATCCCTTAGGTAGTAGTTTCACCAACTATGGCCCACACTGAGATTCATAGAAAATATGAAGGGAGTGAGCAGAGTTTTCAGAATATAGATCTCCCACCATTGAACCCCTTAGAAGAGGGAAGCTCTAATAATCTGGAGGAGGGAATAGGAGAAACTAGCGGGGTTGCCAAGGCATACCCACCACCACCACCACCTGATCCTGAGTCTCCTGTGAAAGAGGAAGGAATATATGAAATCCCAGATAAAGGGAGTGCAGTCAAATTTCTTGGAAGACCAAATAATCAACAATGTCAAATAGAATACCCGGATCAAGAACCTCCAAAAAAATTTTGGCACATTTTCGATCAGATGGCACAAGCAAATCAACAACAACCCCAGACCTCCATGCTGGAGTATCCAATAGTTGATCCAATTTCCAATGCCCCCATGAAAGCAATCCCCTTACAAAACCTGCCAACCTTCCATGGACTAATTTCAGAAGATCCGGGTGCATTCCTGTTCGAATTTGATGTCCTATGTAGAGGGTATGACTACACCTCTGAACCCTAAAAATTAAAACTATTCCCCTCTACCTTGAAGGGAGCAGCCCTACGCTGGTTCATGGGATTGGGAGGTGGAACCATCAATTCATGGGACCAGATGAAACAAACCTTCTTGTTAAAATATCCGGATTATTGTAGAACCAGAGACCTAAAAGATGAAATCCTTCAAATGATTGCGAAAGAAAATGAATCATTAAAAGAATATGTCGAAATATTTCAGTATAATTTGCAAAGATCACCCTATGGTACATTACTAGGTTAAGTACTCAAAGCAACTCTGATCAAAGGCATGAGAGATGAATGGGTAGAAACATTGAATTTAATGGGGAAAGGTGACATTTATCAGGAAACTTATGAAGACATTGTTCCATTGTGTATCAGGTGCTCACGAGGAAGTACATGGACCAGGTCAGGAATGCAGAAGTCCCTCACAAGAAACAACAATATCACCAACGGGGGTGTTATGCGAGTTGAAGTTGGTAATCTCCTAGAAAACTTTAAAACAGATATTTTGAGCACTCTGACTACACAATTGGATGTATTGCAGGCCAAACAAAAAAAGGTAGAAGTATAGCAGACCTTGGCTATATTTTTCCATAGGTGTAGAAAGAAACATGGTCCAAGGGACTGCCCCTTGGATATAGTTCAGGTATGTGCTATTTGCGCCAAGGATCATGACACATAAGACTTCACTCCTCGAATTGAAAGTTGTATTCAAAGAGGCAAAGGAGGAAACATAACCATTATATCTAATGGCTCAGTGCCATCAATGGCAGTCCCAGCCTCAAAATAGATTTTAGGACCTTTCCTCTTTCTTTCCTGAACAATACAATCAACAACAGAATCCTGGACAATATAATCAACAGCAGAATGTTGGCAGCACATGGCAGGGCCAGCCATTTACTAATCAGAACTGGCAGCCCCAGCAATACCCACGTACAATCCCCACTTGGAAAAACCAGCCTGCCACAAACCCCAACTGGAAAAATCAACCAACTACAAGTTCTAATTGGCCAAATTCTCAATACCCCACCTCATCCTAGCAAAATTCGAATAATACCTACCCTCAATGGCCTAACTCGACTACCCAAAACCCAAATTGAAACCAGAACTAGCAACGCCCCATGGGGATGAATAACCAACCTATGGGGATGACCTCTCAAACCCAACCTCTGTTACAAACTCCACTCACATTTCCCCAATCACAATTGTGCCCTCAATTACCTACCCAACCCCACCTGAATCCCAATAACAGACCAGCTTAGCTCGTCCAGATTATGGAAAATGGAGAAGAGGAAATCAATCTAGTAGGGTGCAATGAACTTCAGTTAATATCGGGGTGCATCATCTCTCCCGAATAAAATGACGTTCCCCAAGAACAGGGGAATGAAAAAAACCCAGCAATAACACCCTCGACTGTGGTAATAACAGAAGAAATCAAGCAAGGGAGGAACATAGTCGAATCACAAGACTTTGATAAGGATGCAATTCCCTCCCCTCCGTTCCCCGAAATAATGATGATAGCGAAACCCACCATATATCCTGACTTCGACATTGTAGGGGAAGTCAGGAATTTATACATCAAAATTCCACTCCTGCAAGCCCTGCAAGACATACTGATCTACGCAAAGACAATCAAGGAGCTATGTGGGAGGAAGCCTGTCAGAAAAATAAAAAATTCATCATCAACAGTTCATGTAGTGGGAACCTTATCTAATCTAATTTTGGGTAGAGAAACACCAGTTAAATATGCAGATCCGGGGAACTCCATAGTAACAATGCAAATTCAGGGTTGTTCCTTCCCAAATACCTTAGTTGATTTGGGGGTGACCATCAATATTCTAACTATGGAAACCTGCAATGCCCTGGGTCTTCACTCTTTCGACCCGACCCCAATTATGTTGCAATTGGCCGATCGATCAGTGGTCAAGCCACTCGGCACACTACATGATATAGCCATTTCAGTTGATTCTTGGGAATATCCCGCAGATTTTCTCATCATCAACCCAAAAAGTGGACTTGAAGGGCATCCATTGATATTGGGTAGACCATGGCTCGCGACAACTGATTCATACATAGGATGTCAATCGGGTACAATGACAATTGCTAGAGGAGGGGTTACAAGGAATCTCATCTTATATCCTCCAGCCAAACCTAGTCCAATGATTGTACACCCGCAATTGCCACCACCACGATATCCTGAGAAGAATCTGCATGCCCCACTAACAATGGAAGAATCCCTCAAGCACAAAAAGTAGCTAGAAGATGATGTAATCAGTGGGTTTATTAACAACCTAACCATTGTAAGTAACCCAACATGCCATATGCTCCAAGTTGTTCTAGACTATGAAGCACAGGGAGACCCGCTGGAAGATTTAATGGAACAACAAATTCCAACTATCGTTGTTCACAACAGCAAATCCATTGAGATCGCACCAGGGAAGTCTTTGAACATTAATGCCAACCTAGAAGAGAAACAACAACAAAAGCTAATCCAAACTCTAAATACCAACAAGATTTTGCCTGGGAATACTTTGATATGAAAGGTATTGATCCACAACTCTGCACACACCACATATATATTGAGAAAGATGTCCAACCTATCCGACAATCGTAAAGAAGATTGAACCCCCACCTCAGAGATATTGTTAAAGAAGAGATACAAAAGTTGTTGGATGCAGATTTTATATACCCTATCTCAGATAGTCGATGGGTTTCCCCATTAGTCATCGTCCCAAAGAAAAATGAGAAGTGGTGAATCTGCGTTGATTACAGGGAACTAAACAAATCTACTCAAAAAGATAATTTTCCATTACCTTTCATCGATCAGGTCCTGGATACCTTGGTAGGGAAGAAATTCTTCTCTTTCCTAGATGGTTTCAACGGCTACAATCAGATCCAGATTACCCCAGAAGATTAGGATAAAACGACATTCACATGTCCCTAGGGCACTTTTGCCTACAAAGTATTGCCCTTCGGACTTTGTAACGCTCCAGCTACATTCCAAAGGGCCATTCTAAGCATATTCAGTGATCTGATTAGCGAAGGGCTCGAAGTCTATATGGATGATTTCACCCCATACAACAACAACTTCGATCAAGCCTTGAATAATCTGGAGAAGGTATTGGAACAGTGCATTGCTACCAGGTTATGTTTAAGCCACGAAAAATGTCACATGATGATGACAGAGGATGTGGTATTAGGGCATTACATTTTTGTAGATGGAATTAGAGTAGACCCAGCAAAAATTGAGGTAATTCTTAATCTACCTACTCCACACACACAAACTGAGGTACGTAGTTTCCTTGGTGCTTCAGGATACTATCACAGATTTATGCCAAATTTTTCAAAAACCGTTGCGCCTTTACATGCTTTGACATGAAATGTAGAATTCCAATGGTCTCATAAATGTGATGTGGCTTTTGCAGGACTCAAGAAACTGATCTCAACAACGCTAGTGTTGAGAGGACGTAATTGGAAAATACCATTTCAAATCTCCACTGATGCCTCAAACATTGCCATCAGCACTGTTCTAGGACGGGAAGAAGAAAAGAAACCCTACGCCATTTATTTTATTAGCAAGAATCTAACTCCAGTTGAACTTAATTATACAGTAACAGAGAAAGAGTTTTTAGCTGTTATACATGCCATCAATAAATTTTGTCATTATATAATAGGCTATCCAGTTATTCTCTATACTGATCATTCTGCCATTAGATATCTAGCTAATAAACCATTTACTAATGGACAGGTCACTCGATGGTTATTTTTATTACAGGAATTTGATATCACCATCAAGGATCGATCCGAGAGAGAAAATATTGTCGTAGACTTCCTGTCCCGAATCCCAAAAAAAGACGACTCATTAACAACTGAAGACCAATTTCCAGATGAGTATCGGTTTGTTGTCAACACAAAACCACCTTGGTATGTGGATGTAGAAAATTATTTGGCAGTAGGGAGATTATCAACACATTTATCATCAAAGGAAAGAAGACTGATCATCCAGCGTAGAGAACGATTCACTTGGATCAATGGATATGTTTTCCACTCAGGCGCTGACCTCCAAATCCAGCGATGCGTACGAGAGGATGAAATCTATGACATACTGAAAGAAGGACATGACGAACCCTATGGGGGGCATTTTGCAGATCGCAGGATTGGACACAAAATCCTACAGATCGACTATTATTGGCCCTCAATATTTAGAGATGCTAAGAAATATGTTCAGACATGCAACAACTGCTAGTGGATGGGGAAACCAGGTCAGGCTGATGAAATGCCCTTGAGAGCACAAGTAGTATTAGAACCATTTGAAATATGGGTGCTGGACTTCATCAGCCCCTTTAATCCAAAGTCAAACCAAAAGGCCTATATTCTTGTTTCAAAGGACTACATGACCAAATGTGTAGAGGCGGATGCTTTACCAAAGGCAACAGAAGAAGTAGTCATCAAATTCCTTTTCAAATTGTTTGTACGGTACAGACTACCCAGAGAAGTAATCACTGATGGAGGGTCACAATTTATAGGCCATAAAATCACCTCCACCATCGATAACTATCACATGAAGCACAGAGTTACTTCTCCATACCACCCACAAGCGAATGGGCAAGTAGAAAGCACCAATAAGGTTCTAGAGGCGATCTTGATGAAGACTGTCTCAACAAACCGACAGAATTGGGATACTGAGCTCCCCAATGCCTTATGGGCTTATCGTACAACCTGGCATAACACCACTGGCTACTCTCCTTACCACCTAGTCTATGGTAAAGAACCCATCTTCCCAATCGAATTAGAGATCAAGACCCTAAGGATGGCCAAAGAAATCAGACTAAATCTTACAGAAGCACGTAAACGATGCCTTCAGCAACTCAAAAAACTGGATGAAGCACGTTTGTCTACTATGGAGCGCACAACTGTTATTCAGCAGCAGAGAGCAACCTGGCATGATAATCATATCAAGAAAAAATCATTCAAGGAAGGTGACTGGGAATTTCTCTATGATTCCAGATTTCAGGACTTCCCTGGGAAACTACAGACACGATGGCTAGGGTCGTATGAAATTAATGGAGTCCATGATAATGGCACGGTTACTTTGAGGACCATCGATGGATCTGGATCACCCTTTCTGGTTAATGGACACCAGCTGCGACTTTACCACCAACCACCTTCAAAAGATTGTTTCTATCAAGAAGTAAGTAAAGACCCTACGGTGCATATTTTGGCTGGATGGGAAGGTAACCTAGCCACCCCATCTGCATAAATGATGTATTCTGTTTATATTGTACATATTGTACATAGTTTTCCAACTGAGTGGTTGGTTTTTTTTGTTTTATAAAAAGTCATCTAGGAAACAAGAATTAGGACATATAACTACAATTAGCACCTTCTTCTGTTCCATACTCCCATTTTGTTTCATCATATGGACTTTGTCTTTTACATGTTCATGACGATGTTATTCCTTTCTCGCGTGCCTGTTGTTCCTTTTTTAATGGAACAACTGTTGTTCCCTTTCTCACGCGCCCATTGTTTCCTTTTTGAATGGAACAACTATTGTTCCCTTTCTCCCACGCCCGTTGTTTCTTTTTGAAACGGAACAACTGTTGTTCCTTCTCACGCACCTGTTGTTCCTTTTTTTTGAATAGAACAACTGTTGTTCCTTCTTGCGCACCTGTTGTTCCTTTTTTTGAACGGAACAACTGTTGTTCCCCTTTCACACACTTGTTGTTCCTTTGTTTTTGAATGAAACAACTGTTGTTCCCTTTTCGCGCACCTACTATTTCTTTTCTGAATAGAACAACTCTTGTTCCTTTTCACGTGAATGCAGTTCCCTTCTTTACCATTAAAACGCTAGCCATTCCTCCAGAAGTGTGGCTTTCATCAATTAATTTTCACCAGCGCTGTTTCTAATCGTCATTACAACGATATATCATTATTTTGTGGATGGTCCCTCACACCTTAAAAAAAAAAAATCGTGGAATAATCTCTCTGAAATATCTTAAACCTTGTTCATAACCAATCACCACCATAAGTTGTTTCTTTCCATTATATATACAAATATACCTGAAT
>SNQJ01S0029464.1:0-19123 GCA_010110895.2 Picea sitchensis | reverse complement strand
AGGGAAATGGCCTTTGACATTTTCTTTTGTCAAAGGACAAGAGGTCTCATCACGAGCTCGCTTGTTCACTTAAGTTATAATCTAGTGAGTGGCATTATCATCATCTGGCCAACAAACCAGGATAATGGTCTTTTTGGGAAAAAACAATTCAAATATTTATTAAAGAAAAAAATACAAATAAATAAAGATACACAATAAAAACCTTTTTCATAAAGAACGGGGGGTCTCATCACGAGCCAACCTACCATGATCATAGGATACTAACATAAGTGACATTCCCATTATGGCCACCACACCAGGGCAATGGCCTTTGACATTTTCTTTTGTCAAAGGACAAGAGGTCTCATCATAAGCTGGCTTGTTCACTTAAGTTACAATCTAGTGAGTGGCATTATCATCATTTGGCTACCAAACCAGGATAATGGTATTTTTGGAAAAAAATGATTCGCATGTGTATCAAGGTTAAAGGCTCATCAAAGGGTTAAAAGACAACCTTGCCAAGGCTATGGACGCCTGTGGGCAGTAGCGACTTTGCCTGTGGTATGGAAGATTATTCCAAAATACCAAGTTTCTACGTGTCTCTAGATCTCCTTTATTCAAATAATGAGGCTATCATATCAGTTATACTCAATCACCAGGAAAAGTAACATTATTATGTTATGTGGACTATTAAAAAAAATGAACAGATTTAATTTATTTTTGATTGATTTCTCCATAAATCATTTTTTTGCACATAGGTGTAATAACTTTACAAATTCCACACATCAAATGACTATCGTTTAAATGATTTTTGGTGGCATGTGTCTTTTTGAAAATTATATATGATTAGCCCTATTGGCGGTGGCAATGCAATCATTACCTCTCACCCAAAATAACTGCACTCATTGATTTCGCCTACACTGACGGTCGAGGATGACCTCTACATTAATGAGGGGGATGCTCAGCACACTTCCTGAACAGATGTAATGATTGCAATAAATACAAAACCCACGTCTTTATACATTCATTGTTACTGATATTTTCCATTTCTGGCATCTACTTCTCCAAAGTTGGTCTAACCGAATTTGTAAAACAGGAACGATAGTCGTTCTTTCTTTCTCACAGAAATATGGGTGGAAGAAGTGTGCGCAGAGAGCCAACATTACTCCAGATTACAGAATAGGCAAGAGAAATCCTACATCGCCTAGGGTGGACCAAGTACTTCAGTCGCTTGCAAGGTTATGACACAAACATCACGCTCGAATTCTTTCAAAACCTGCAAGGAGAAACCTCTACGGTGCAAGGCATACAAATTTCTATTACTCTAGGAATCGTAGCAAAAGTCACAGGCCTCCCTAACATACGAATTCAATGGACAAGGAAATACACGAAGCTGAGGGAAGCCGTGGAATATTTCATAGAACCAGGGGAAGAATTGGATAAAAAAGGAAAGGGACTTAATCCCAGCACCCTCAGTGAACTGTGGAAGGAATTGGCGGGGATAGTTCAGCGCTACATCACCTGCGATGGACGATATGATGTAATTTGACCACGCCATCTCAAACTGTTGGCAGCCTTGAAGCAACGGTTAGTACTTAATTTACCTTTCTTCGTGCATATCATACTACATGAAGTTTCCTTGAGGACACAAAAGTCCAAGGATCCTGTTACTGTCATTAGCCACCACAGATTAGTAAAAATAATAGTGGATAAAGCATTGAGTCAAACTCAGTTGACTTGGGAGAATTTGATTGAGGCCAATAGACCTCCACAATTGGAGCAGGCCACCACCACCCAAAGAGAAATTTTACCACCTCAGATTGAATTTGAAGAAGAACCTATTCAAATCATTGAGGCCAATAGACCTCCACAACTGGAGCAGGCGACCACCACCCAAAGAGAAATTTTACCACCTCAAACTAAAATTGAAGCAGAACCTACTCAAATTACTGAGGCCTAGACCTCACAGACACAGGTAGTAACAAAAAGAAAGAAGAGAACAATGGTTTCTCTTAGATCCCCCCCTAGGACAAGGAAGAGAAGCAAACAAACTCATGAAACAACTGAAGCAGTTCAGAATGCAACAGAGCACCTTGAAGAACTTCAGAATGTCATGGAATAGACTTTATAGGAAAATGTTCAAGACATTTACCAAGAAGGGCAGACAACACAAAAGGATAATCACGGAGACACCCAACTTGCATCAAAGCACTTGACAAAACACTTTTTTAAGAGTTGTGAGATAGAAATGGCTTAGGCTTTGGGGAACTTAGGAACCTCAACTGACAAAGATGACACAACACAGGAGGAATTTATTTTTGAAGAAAGAATCCCCCTTGAATAGATAGAGCACTTGGAAGGAACAGAGGGACAACCCTCTACTGGCTGGAATGAAGAAGACCTCGAGGTCCCTCACAAACAGAAATCAGTCAAAATCTAGAAACAAATTAGGAAATTAAAGAAATAAAATAAATTGCTGAAGAAAAAGGATAAAAGGGTTGAAGCATTAAAACAGAAGGTGGGAAGACTCAAGGGGATTATCAAAGAATTGAAAAAATAGTTAGAACTAGCAGACAAAACCCACAGAAGAAAGAAAAACAAAAAGGGCCAAGTGCAAGGAAGAAACCCTCTTCCTAAGCAAGCAATTAGTACAAATTTTGTAGGAATACAGACTGACCCCGAGGAATTAATAGTAGAGGAAGAAACAGCCCAGGATGAAGATGTAATTCCTATAGAAACACAAGGGATGGTTGATACTGAGATACAGACAGACACTCTGATTTTAGAGGAAACAACTCAACTTTTTGAGCAAAATGCTACTATTAGGAGACTAGAAGAAGAACTATTGTAGTGTCAACAAACCCTGACTCAAAACAGAGGAAAATTAGTAACGATAACAGAGCATTTTTAGGAACAGAGTACTATCATGAATAGAATGGAAGCAGAGCTTACACAGACCCAACAAGCATTAATTCTCTCCAGAGAAGAAATGAATGAATATCAAGCATCCTAATCTCAATCACAGGGTGCCATCATTCATGAGCTAAAAGAAGAATTGGGACAAGCCCAACAAGCATTGATTCAGTCCAAGGAAGAGATGAGTGCTATGGAAGAATACCAAGCATCTCAATCTCAAGCACAGAGTGTCATCATCGATAGACTAAAGGAAAAACTTACACAAGAACAACAAGCATTAGTCCAACACCAACATGAAATGGTAACTAGGACTGAATATGAAAGGGTTGTTAAAGAATTGAAGGACATGACAACAACAGAGGGTGAAACTTATGTTGCACTTACTAGAGCCCAAGAGAAGACCAAAAAGGTGCAAACCCAATTGGAAGAAGCTTTGGAGAAAATCAAACACATATGTGATGTCTACTCTGATGCCATCAATTGCAGGGCCCCTGCCACTAATTATGTTTTAGTCTTGCTGGAATGGTATCTATTGTTGACAATGAAGGCCATCGGAGTAGGTAAATCCATTTCATTTGCCACTGTTCCAGAATTTATTTCATGTTTCAGAGATTAGGAAGAGAAGGTACAATACCTTCTGTGTGAATTATATTTCCATAATCTCATTTTGGATGAAGTTAGAGGAGACAACCCTGGCCTCTTCATAGGGGACATACAATTCTAGGCATTCCTGTCCTTTACTAGGAACCAGGTCAGATGGGGTAAGGCTCACAAAATGTTCATAAATAGAGAAACTGGTTTAGATCTTTGGATTAGAGGAGAGCCTCCAAAATCCTTCCCAGCCATCATGCGGCACAAGACCTTCATGAAAAGGGCAGGGGTTGTGGACTCATTGGCTCCTATCCATTTACATGTCATCTGCTCAGGTATCACATACTTTGGAGAATTCAAGGAAGAAGCTCTTGCTTCTTCCAAGCTAAGATGGGATGTATCCTCCGATGAGGTTAAAAGTAGAGAGCCCTTTGGATATAGAAATTTCTTTGCAAAAACTTTCAGAGTAGAAAGATATGCTAGAATACTCCAGGAGGAAGGACCTGCTTGGATGGGATGCAGGTATAACCCCCCTCTCCTTTGGATTCCTCCAGAAGTTTACCAGAAGGATTTTCAAATTAATAAAAAGAGACAGGACGTCGCTTTTGACGAAATCAAAAGAAACCATGGTTTCAGGAGACTTGGTGAACCAACTTTTCCTCCCTACAATATAACTGGTTTACATGAATGACTCTAGCTTGCATGAGGACATGAAAGAAGGTAAGCTAGGGGGTATGTTGGGTTATGAAAAAGGTATAAATATCTTCCTTTTTCCCATAGTTCATGATATGATTTTGATTGATTAGATAGTTAGGGATAGATAGGAAAGAATATGATTAATATGTTTCTTAGGGTTGTTATTAAAGTTTTATTAAATAGATTCTAATTTATGATTGGAACGGTTTGATTTTGTTGTAGAATTGGACAAATAACTATCAACGATAACCAAAGAGATTTTGGCTATGCGCAAGCTATTGGAGGTCGGAGACTTTTTAGGGCAAAGCAGTTTGAAGATAATGCATTTTCTATATTGTAATTTTATAATAGTAAAGAAATCCCGAGGATCTTTCAATCCTTAGGATAGCTTGATTTACCCAAACTATTGTAATATATAAGAGGGTAATAGATCTAGAAAAAGGGAGGAAAAAAACGCATTCAAGTAATTAGATCCAGAATTGTTCTGGGCAAGCAGTTTTTGTAAATGTTTTACCAGCCATGGAATCAATGAAAGTTTTGAGTTTTTTATCATTTCTGTGCTCTGAGTTTCTCGTAGCAGTACTTCTGAAGACCGAGGGCCCAGTATGAAGGAGCTACTATCTCGTTCTGTAATTGTATCAGTTCGAAGTTTGATTTCCATTTTGTGATTTAGATCTCTTTTATAATAGCCAAGGATAAATGCATAAGTGTGTTAATGATTTTATGATTGTTTGCATATAGAAGACAGATGTTTCGATTAGTTCTTACTGATTGTTGTTATGATTCCCATTTCTGAAGTAATTTCTTGACAGTTCCTCACATTTTCATCTGCGTTGTTTCTTTTCCTTAGATTTACGATTATTGTTCCTTTTGGTTAAAGTTACAATAGTTGTTCCTTTCGGCAAAGTTACATTAGTTGTCCTTTCCAATTAGATTATAATTGTTGTTTCTTTCCGTAGATAGAGTAATTCGTTATTTCCTTTCCAGTAATCAGAATTCATAATTGATAGTTAATTTTGCAAGTCCTTAGTTAGATCCAATTACTGCTTTCTAGTTAAGTGAATTCAATAGATTAATTAGTTCCTTTCCATTTCACAGCATATTAGTAATCAGATTTCAATTCCATTTAGTTCTTAGAATCTTTGGTGAATGTTTGAGGAACTTGATTGTTGATGAACTCATATTTGGTTTAGCTACACGATTTTAGGCTACCTGCATAGACTTTGCTGATATTCTTGAGATAAAAGACGAATCTTCGGGTTGATAAATTAATGTTAAACTAAGGTTGTTTTTAAGACATCTTTAGACACCAACAGGAGGTAAATAAAAATCCTCTCCAGATTCTGTCAGAGTATGAGAACATCAGAAGGAACCAGGGAGAGATAGTGCAGGATTACTGCACTCATTTCAACAATCTATACAATGCTATCCCTGCTAATATCAAACCACCACAAGGTTTAGCATTAATAAAATTCCCTGATGAATTTGACGTTGACATGTCATATCAATTGAGGGAAATAAATGCAACAACTCTGTAATACATGCAAACAAGTGTCATCAGTGTGGAAGACAATCTTTTGGCCAGAAGGGCCAAGCAGAGAACAGAAAAGAGGGTCACCATCAATGAAGAACCTTCTACTTCCTCATCAGATGCCAAATTAGATTCTCTCACCAGAGCTATGGATTAAATGATGGAGAGAATTATCGTAACTGATAGGAACCCACCTAGGGAGAACCAAGCTACCCCTCAAATTAGAAACCCAAACTTCAGAATAAATCCACCTCAGATCAGGCAGAGAGATCCTAGAGATCAAAGGGAACAAAGGGGATTTGATCAGCATATTAGACCACCTCTCCAGGAAAATTATGCCGATGACGGGGAGGAAGTAATTAAGGAGTTTGATGACACTCATATAAACCTAATGGGTGATCATGATCATGATCATGAATCCATTTTTCTCACTCAGGAAGAGCACAAAATCTTTCTCCTTTCACAAACGGAGGTAAATGAGGAAGCTGAGAAAACAGAACAACAAGCCTTTGAGAATACTATAATGGAGGTTCATAGGAAGTATAAATTGAGAAGAAAGAAGGCTAATGAGAACTCTCCAAATAAGGCTGTTGAAACCAAGAAAACCTCAGAAAACCTTCCCAAGAAAGTCCCTGGGTAGAATGATGTTGAATCTCTCGCACAAAAACTCCAGAAATTCTTAAAAGAACAAGTTGGACTGAAGTTTCATCAACCATTCAAACAGGTGCACCTGGCCACAGAGCTTCTATTGATAAATCAGAAGTACATAACTTAAACAAAACCACCGCTCCTTTCAGCCTTGAAGGGGAACTAGCAAAATTAAAGATTCCCATTCCCCTCTCCGGGATGATGAACAAGAACACTTACAGGTCTCAGGTGATAAAATCTTTAAGCATCGAGCTTGAGATAGGTACCAAAGCCTTGAATGTTGGATCTGTACTCCACTCTAACACAGTAAACCTTGTCGATGATCAACCTAAGCTCCTGTTTGGTCCTGAAGTTGATGGTCAATCTGATAATGGTGTTGTGGCCACTTTTTACATCATCCTAAACATCCACGGTCTGATATTACATAATGCTATGCTAGATTTGGGTGCCTCTCACAACCTAATGCCCAAATCCATGAGGGAAAAGTTGGGACTCGAGGTCACCAGACCCTATAAAGATTTGCATTCTTTTGATTCTAGCAAAGTCAAATGCATAGGCCTGATTAAAGACTTATGCATCACCTTGGCTCACATCCCAGCAAAAAGTATGGTGATGGATATTGTCGTTGCTATCAAGGTCTTAGGGAGCTAAATTGAGAGGAACCCTGCAGCTAGATATGTGTTACGCCACCATTCCGGTTTTCGATCAATAAAGAAGACTTTACAGGGAAACACTAATGAAGTATACGGTCAGTAGCCAGGAAAAGCCACACAATTACCCACTATACTCCACACACTCTGATTTGGACTCTTTTGTTCTATACAACGATGGTGACTTTGAAGAACAAATCACACAACTGGAGGATGATTCACCTGATCCGAAGGATGATAAAGTAGTTGTCGAAGTAAGAAACCCCATGATTGAAGAGAATGAGGAGTTTCCAGCAAAATTCTGGAGCATGGACTTCGATGGTGTTGTGAGTAAAGAATGATTTGGAGTCCGAGTTTGGTTTCATAACCACAAGTCAAAGTATTATGAGAATCATTCCTACAAACTGAACTTCCAATGTACTAACAACATAGCAAAGTACAAGGCTTTAATGCTCGATCTGAAATTATTGAAGAAAGTTGGTGCTAAGCAGATAATGGTAAGGGGTGATTCTGAATTCATTATCAAGAAAATCAAAGGTGAGTATGCAAAAAAACATCCCAGACTTAGAGCCTACAGGAGTGTTGTTTTAGATCCTCTTCAATGCTTTACTGAGATTGACTTGCAGGTAATGATTAGGGGACAAAATATACTTTCATATGGGTTGGCTACATTAGCAGCTACCTGTAAAATCTCTTTTCATCCCAATCGCAAGTACACAGTGGAGGTGAAGTGCAGACCAACCGTTCCTAACAACATCATATATTGGCAGGTATTTGGAAATGACGATCAAATTGAAGATTTTCAGCAATGTAAGAATGGTTTCGAATGCACAAACATAGATTTAGAAAATGATGGCGAATTTGTAAATAAATCTGTTTTTGAGAATGGTAGTGTAAATAAAATAGATGCTGAAGAATTCAATGAAAATGATGTATATTCTGATATTCTGCAGTTGAAAAATAATGTGTTACCTAGAGGCTTAGTTCCATTGGAAGACTTGTTTGATTTTAATGATGTAGCCAAAAAAACGAAAATTGAAGCTAGTGGTAAAGAGGTTGAAGAGTGCAACATAGGAACAGAAGAAAACCCCAAAATAATAAAACTGTCTAAATCCCCGCCACCAGAGCAAAAAATCAAATACATTGAACTTTTTAAGGAATATATAGATTTTTTTTCCTGGGGCTATGAGGACTTAAAATCCTATGACACAAGTATCATACAGTATCAGATTCCCATAGAAGAAGAACACAAACCTTTCAGATAGAAACTTAGAGGAATTAATCCCAAGTTGCTTCCCCTGATAGAGAAAGAAATCAAAAAGATGTATGATGCAAAGAGTATAGTCCCCTTGAGATTTTCCAAATGGGTTTATAACCTAGTTTTGACCAGGAAGAAAACTGGCGAGATCAGACTCTGTATAGATTTCAGAAATCTAAACAAAGTCTCCCTTAAAGACAATTACCCTTTGCCCAAAATGGACCATATTTTACAAAAGGTAGTCGGATCCAGAAGGATCTCCTTACTAGATGGTTTCTCTGGTTACAACCAAGTTCTGGTCCATCCAGAAGATCAAGAGAAGACATCTTTTACCACACCTTGAGGAACCTTCATGTATGCGAAGATGCCTTTTGGTCTGATGAACGTTGGGGCTACTTTCCAAAGAGCAATGGATATTTCTTTTTTGGACGAGACTGGGAGATTTATAGTCATTTATATGGATGATGTAACTATTTACTCCAAATCTGACAAGGAACACTTGCTCCACCTCAGACGTGTGTTTGATAAGTGCAGGAAATTTGGGATTTCACTGAATCCTAAGAAAAGCCTTTTCGGATTAGAGGAAGGTAAACTATTGGGACACATAATCTCAAAAGACAGAATTAAAATAGATCCCAGCAGGATAGAATCTATCCAGAAGTGGAACACCCTAGGAATATCAAAGAACTATAATCTTTCATTGGAAAAATAAATTTCCTTAGAAGATTCACACCAAACTTGGCCAAACTTCTCAGGAATATCACTAATATGTTGAAAAAGGACACAAAAATCAAATGGAACGTCGAGTCCAAACAGTCATTTGAGCAGGTGAAACATGCTCTCACCCAAGCCCCAGTTCTAATTAGCCTAGATTATACCAAAGACTTTTATCTTTTCTCCTTCACATATGAGCACACTATAGCAGCGGTATTGTTGTAGAAAAATAGTGAAGGGTACGAGCAACCCATAGCTTTTTTCAGCAAAGCTTTAAGAGACACAACATTGAATTATAAAATTATGGAGAAATAAGAATTTTCTCTGGTAAAGGCTATACAAGATTTTAGGGTCTATATTCTCCACTCTCACACAATTGCATACATCCCAAACATAGTGGTTAAGGATATCCTGACCCAGGATAATCCAGATGGCAGAAGAGGAAAATGGATTGTGGTTATTCTGGAATACGACATTGAAATAAAACCTACTAAACTAATCAAAGGACAGGGTTTGGCCAAACTAATGGCTGAGTCTAATTTGCATGTTTTAGATATTAATTTTTTGGCTGCAGTAAATGGACCAGAAGAGCAGGTGACTCCAAACATAAAAGAGGCATTCTTAAACTCCCCTTGGTACGTAGACCTCATTTTTGTACTCCACAATTTACAGGCTCCTCCAGGTTTGACTAAGACCAAAGCTAGATTTATTAAATTGAAAGCATTGAAATTTTGTATTTTGGAAAGTAATCTCTATTGGAAAGATCCTGGTGGTATCTTGGTTAATTTCTTGTTAAAAGATGAAGCTGACAAAGTTCTTCAAGATTTTCATGCAGGAGACTGTGGTGGGCACCTGAGCTAGAAGAGCACAACTAATAAGATTCTGAGAGCTGGTTTTTACTGGCCTACTCTGTTTGTTGACATCCACTAGAAGGTTACTTCTTGCCACAAGTGATAGATTTTTGAATGTAAAAGGAAGCTTCTGCCACTCCCTATGAAACCCATCTCTGTTGAATCTCCTTTCCAACAATAGGGGCTAGACTTCATTGGTGAAATACATCCACCCTCTTCAGGCCAACACAAATGGATCCTCACGGCCACAGACTACTTCACCAAGTGGATTGAGGTTGTACCATGCAGGCAAGATACTGACTCTGTCATCATCAAGTTTTTAGAAACTAACATTTTGTCTCGTTTTGGATGCCCCAGAAAAATTATAGCTGACAATGCAGCGGCTTTCAGATCCAAAAGGCTCATAGATTTTTGTAATCAATATCATATTACTTTGGGACACTCGATGACTTATTATCCATAAGGAAATGGGTTAGCTAAGTCTTCTAACAAAATTCTGGTGAACATTCTCAGAAATACACTACAAGAAAACAAGAAATCATGGCATAATAAGTTGGTTTTTGCACTCTGGGCTGACAGAATAAGCACCAAAAGAGCGATTGGTATGTCTCCATACTAGTTGGTGTATGGCATCGAGGCAGTTTTTCCCCTTTCATTGGGAGTTCTGGTCATGAAACTATTGTAGGAAACATAAGAAGAACCAAATGATGTCTAGAAAAGGATAAATCAAATGATCCACCTAATGCAATCCAGAGAAGAAGTTTACAACAGAACTCAAGTGATCTAGGAAAATATTAAAAATATTTATGACAAGAGAACCAAAGAGGATAAATTTGAATTGGGTGATCTAGTTTTGAGATGAGACTCCAGAAATGAAGATAAAGGTAAACATGGAAAGTTTGATAGCTTGTGGAAGGGTCCTTACACCATTCAGGGCTTCAGAGGAAATAATGCTTTTCTACTTGCTAATAGTGATGGATTAGACCTGCCAGGGGGACCTGTAAATGGCAGGATGTTGAAGCATTACTTTCCACCTTAGTAGAGAGATCACCATTCCCTTCCATTGTACATATCATTTCTTTTACAAGTATTTTGTGTGTAGGTTTTTTTGTTCAAGTGTTTGAAGCCCACGGAGAAGGCCCTCAGACACTGAAAAATATCATCAAAATTTTCAAAATAAAGCAAGTCAGATAACAGAAGAAGCTCTAGAGGAATTTTTTCAAGACAAAAAGAAACAGGATTCTTGGCATCTCGCAAGGAGGATACCATCCCCAAGTGGAGCCACTATTATAACACTATAATTTATAGGATCAACTGTTGATTGTAATTTTGTTCCTTTAGTGTTTTTGACTTGTAGATATTGTTGCATTCTACAAAAGAAAAAGAAAAGAAATAAGAAAAACAAAAAGAGGGCATAAAAGAAAAAGGATAAAGCCCCATGAATTGATAATGACTTGATCCATATAGTGTAAACATGGACAAGTATTTTAAATTTAAGTATTTAGGATTAGTGAATAAGCTTGGCTATACTGTCTAATCTTAGCCAAGTAATTTAGGTTAGCTAGTGAATAAATTTGATCAAATAGTCTAATCTTGGTCAAATAACCTCAGGGTAGAGTATTTTCTTAGACCAACAGTTTAAGATGGGCTAAAGGTGCAAAGGAGTAGGTTAGGACATAGATTAGTTAGTTTCTCTTCAATAAAATGTGTAAGATGATCGATGAAAAATGCAGGATTTTGATGGTGAAATGTTTTTTCTAACCCCATGATGACAAAAGTAAGGGGGGCAGTGCAAAAAACCCATAAAAAGGTCATTAAGCCTAAGTTTGGCCTCATATATTGAAATGCACCTCAGAGATTAAAGATCGGGCCTAGATCTATGACTAAGTTGTTGGCGCCCAGATCTACGGTTCTGATGAGTTTTCGGACCCCCCGACCGTTCGACCTTTAACGGTGGGGGGGGGTCCGAAAAGGTTATTAAAGTGTGCACTCAGATCTATGGTTATCTCATCAGCGCGAAATTGAATGGTCCACAGGATATTTTGGACCCCCCCGACCGTTCTACCTTTAATGGTGGGGGGGGGGGTCCGACATGATGTTTAAAGAACGTGCTCGAAACAACGGCTGGTATATATTTGTTGAGATCAACGGTCAAAAAGGGATCCTGGACCCCCCCAACTTTTCTACCTTTAATAGCAGGGGGGGTCCAGAATGAAGCAGCGTCCAGGCAGGCCCCATCCCTACGTGGCATCGTCTCATTGCATCTTACCTCCCCTCTTCAAACATTTACCGCCTACCATTTTTCCAACTCACCACCATCATCCCGAGATGTCACATCCCAAAACCACCCTTTTCAAGTTCCATTTCATGACCTTGTTAGCATGTCCCATCCATCTAGCCGTTACGGGTCATATCTTTTAGCTCATCCCTCAATCACCATTCTGCACATCAATCAGATACACACGTCAGACATCTTTCACCCTGCCTTCTCACGCTCTAAAGAACCCGTTAACCATTTATTACTGGCCACATACCCATTGTTCCCCTTACCTGTCCTTTTTCACCCAACGAACACCCGTTCACTAAATCCCAACCCCATTTTAGTCATTTGCATTGCACTCACACTCCATGCCTATCAAAGACTCATTCTCCTTCACCTCTGCAACATCTCATCCAGCCTTAGCTTTCACCTACTAACATGTGATCAGTGTGCAGGTATCGGTGGAAATCAATGGCATCCAAAAGTAAAAAGTCGAGTGTGGAGGAAAATCCTTTTCTCCCACCTCCTGTCGATATCGATGGGATCCCATTAGCAGACAAAGACTATTTTATCTTAGAAACCAGGTCCGAATTTGAATTTTCTGAGCTACAGTCGTGGTTCAAATATACCTTCATCAATTGGAGCGATGAAATTTGGCTCTGGCAGTGAAGTCTCCCTCTGTATATTTTTCCCCAAGTCTATCACTTTCCCGAATTCGCTCTCAAATGCGAAGCACACTACCTCCCTGATCAGAGAGCCATAGTATATTCGTCTGGAGAAACCCTTTTACTTATTACACTCGATGTCATCGATCAAATGATGTAGGTACCCAGAGCCGAACTCCGTTCTCCCCTCACAATTCAAATTCTGACAGAAATGCATTAGAACTTGTCATTTCCCCAAAGAGCACAAAAATTTGAGTTGTTCCTTCCACAAGACGCCCAATTCCCTAAGAAGAATCCTCCCTATCATTCATCCATATTTTTTGAAAAGGGAAATCATATTATCTCAATACTGTGTTGTTTTCTTGATTACTTCTCATATGAATGGGTGGATGAACCTATACTAGGTTTCTTATCCATTTTTTCTACTGAAGAGAAAGTGGCCACTTAGTTTGATTACAGAGGTTTTTTGGCCAAGAACCTGCACGAGAAACTGAAAATTTTCCCTACAGAAGGCATGTTCCAGTATTTTTCAATACTGGCCTACATGTTTATGTTCTATCAAGCAGAAATTTTTTCCTTTCCCATGTAGAAGATGGAAAAAGATGGAAAACCGCAAGCAGTAACTCTATGGATGTCATTTCTCATAAGAAACTCCACTGAGTTCAGTTTCAAACAATTCATTGAGTTATTCTATCACCCAGTGGTAGGAATTCTCAGTGGATTACCAGAGCCGAGGATAAATGAGGAAATCCAAAGAGTTTTTCACCTTTCGGATCTCGCAAAGAATGGGGACTGGTTCCTATACCAGAATCACATGGAGATCAGAGTGTATGGGTGTGAACTAGCTCCATATAAATTGCCCAAGTATGTGTTGGTTTGAATATTTGCACTAGATTATATTGGTCAGATGATAAATTCAGATGACATTCATTTTGTGTCTCTGAAGAAAAAACAACAGATGAGGATTAAAGGGAAAATAGGACCGTTTATTTGCAACAGTCGAGTTGTTGGGGAAGAGGCAGATAAACTATTAAAGGAAATGAAATTCAGTGCTAGTTTCATTTGGCTTTATGGTCCAAGTGGGATCATTGTAGAGATGAGATCCAAAAACAAAAGTTCACCTTATGCTCACGCCCTCAAACCAGAAATTGAAAAGTATGTGAACCAGACAGAGTGGGAGGCAGATGCTCTGGTAGACACTGAACAACAAGAAGCTCCTTCAATATCTTTTTCACAGACTACCACTCCACATATACCAAAGGAAAAAAGGACAAGAAAGGATTCCTCTCCTTCAATCACTGAGGTATTAGCAGAAGATTTTCAGGTATATAGAAAAAGACCCAAAACCATTCATGATATTCACAAGTCTGGTGAGGAAGAGCCTTACTCTGCCAAAGTGTTTGAAGGAAAACATCAAGTGGTTTCCACTCCTTCTTCAAGGAAGCAGATGGATATAGTTATGACCACCCAAACACCACAAGGATGTGCACCTCTGAGCATTTTTGAAAAATATGACATGATTAAAAAGAAGAACCATATGCTGACTAACAACACCTATGCTCAGTTCTGGAAGAAAACCTCCACAACACAACACAGATTGTTGTCAGCCTTTGACACAGAGAAAGGAAGAATGCATCTAGCATTTTTGCAAGCACAGGTGTCTCAACCCAAAGAGATCATTGACTACAAGAGGTCAACTATTGTTTTTGACACCAAACAAGTCCATCCAGCTGACCAGATGGATTTGCACAGAGAGAATGGAGAAATGGTCTTCTCCACATTGGTGCATGATTCCTCTATGGAAGCTAAGTTATAGGTCTTTAAACAATGCTCAGATCCAATTGAAGTTGGAAAAGATATCCTCTTTTGCAAAGGATAACAGAATAAAATCCTTAGAGGATTTGGTGCTCAAGATTGGGTACAATCCCTCAAATGTAAAAGACGTAGAGGAGATGATAAAGAAAAAGAATGCTGACATTGCATCTCTAAGAAAACAATTGAAATTGCCACCAATAGAGGAGTCACAAGCTAAATAAATAGTTGAAGTACAAGATGAGAAAGAGGAATGGTTGAAGCTAATCATGCAGCAGAACGCATAGATAAAGGAAATGGAGGCATAATTGGAAAGGTTATTGAAAGAGAAGGAGAAATCAACCCCGATGGAAGTTATTCCATTGAGTGTAGTTCCCTTGGAAGAAGTCAGTACAACATCTGTGCCAACGACCACTACAGTAGAAATTCCATCGGCAACTCCATTGATAGCATTGGAAAAGACTGTGGAGCTAGCAAAGTCCATGGAGGAGATGAATTTGCAAGGAACAGAGATCAATAGGCTGAAAATGGAGGTTGAAAGTCTCCAGGAACTCAAGTCTTCTTTCCAAACAAGATACAATGTTGAGAGACAAGCATTGGAGAAGATTAAGTAGGAAATACAATAGATCCAGAAACAAACAGTGGCAGGAAAGACATTAGCAGAGGCTAAGGAAAATATCTGGAAAGACATCTCTAACTCCATAAATGAGATTTGGGCCATGGTGCAAATCATGTTTGAACAACATGATCTGGTGCTAAAGAGCAGGAAGGCCATTGACATGATAAGAAGAGAACTGGGTGAAATTCCCTCGGAGCTGACGAGATCATCAGATTTCTGAATTCAAAAACCAAGGAAGAGCTTGAAGAACTGAAAGTTGAAGATAGAGCAGAGACTATCCTCGAAGTAAAAAGAGAATTGACTAAAAGAGGATTAATGTTTCATTTGGAAGAGAAAGCTCAGAACATGGACATTAGAGTTCAGAGATTTTTTAACAAACTTGAAGCCTTACACAAAAAGGGCCTTCCTGGCCTACTTGTCCTGAATGATAAATTGATGACTTTATCTAATTATAAGAAAAAGATTTCCACCATGGCCAAAGACAGTTCCAAGTTTTCAAGGATACAGGGAAGCATCACGGGCAAAGCGTTCTTGGAGACTTTACAGCTTGACCTCAGCATACAACACAAAATCAAGTACATTTTCCTCACCAAGTCGACTTTTTCTAAGTACACCGAGATGGATGAAATCTACCACCGGCTATTGAAAGTTACCATCCCAAGCACACAAAGATGGGATGAGCTATGCAAATTGATTGAATAAAGGTAAAAGTCTCGTCCAAATTAGCGTCCAACACAGTCAAAGTCATCTGAATGACTCACCAACGGTCTTCCCCTAAATCATCATGATAGATTCGACACATCATCATCAGTTACTACATTTCTGCATCTTGTTAACTAGCTAGTTAGACTCAGACTCTGCCACATCCTGATCATTAATGACAAGGTCATTTGTAACTTTGATTATAAATATTTCAAACTTAGAAGTATTGAGGGTTGATCTTTATGCCTAAGAAAGCTGTAATCGCTACATTTTTTATCAATAGGTTATTCCAGTAATACAAAGAGACATTTCACAGGATTCTTGTGTGTTAGTTGTTGGTGAAGTTTCCTCTGTCTTCGTAAAAAGTTTTTCTTTCTCAGTTATCATATTGTTTTTCTAAATCTAATCTTTAAAAGAAGTTAAAGTTGCAGAATTTGCCATTGTGTACTCTGTTCTTAATATTTTATAGATTTAAATGTTTTTCTTCTGATGTTATAACAAATAGATTCTTAAATGATTTTTTGTTCTAACTGATATCTCACCTTTTTCAGCAATACACCATTTTATTCCTAAAGAATCCAGCATTAACATTATCTCGCCCTATAAAATGAATCTTATAAAAATTGTCTTTGACCTCCATATTTTTAAAATAGACCCATAGCCCAATGGAAGCGTAAGTGATATTCAGCCATTTCATTTAAAAACAATACAAACAACTCGGTTATATTCTTTTTAACTAGCCTAAAATCTTGAAAGTCCAAACAAATCTAAAACTTACAGAGAGATCCCTCTTTGAAACTAGTAGGGCTAGCTCCCAGTTTCGAAGTGGTTGGTTAAGGTTACCTTTGATATATTTATTCTTACCTCACAACAATCTCTAGGAATTTACAGAGTGATAACATGGGGACGATTTCTATTGGAGAGATCCCCCGACTATCTGAATTAGGATATATGAAATCTATGTTGTAGGAAAATCTGCTTGCGGACAAGTAGATCGACCTCTAAGGCTTGACCTTAACCCTAGATAGAAAAATGCTTATCATGGACACTGACTTCCTTTCAAATCTATGTAAGCCTAATGCATGAGAAGGAAGGATGATAGAAGTACCTCTTAATCAACGTTTGTCCCTGCACGCTCCGAGTTGCGCTCTAATCCTTTTGCTCCTCGATGAGGTCTGTGGACAAAACAAGATACGACCACTTCCTACTCTACTGACATTAGCTTGAAAATAGATCTACCAATAAATGATAAGTTTATGCAACATCAAACACAAACTAGAAAGAAACAGGCCAAGCTTGTCATATTAATGAGAATAATGACAGCAGTACTTACAATCATAGATGCGAGTGCGACAGCTTCGTCAAGTCCTCTTCGTCTAACCCTTGCCTAAAAGATCCACAACCTAGATGACAGCAGCTTCAATGATTGCTCTCCTTTGGCTGACTGCAAGTTTCCTCCAAGATAATTAGTTCCATATGCTCAATTCTTCCTCCATTATCAGCTCCAACACCACTTATGAGATCATAAGTTTGGTGTAATTCTCTTCTTCCAGTCCTCACTTATGAGATCATAAGTTTGACATCATTCTCCAATTTGCATCTCCCTTTCACCATTAGAAATCTTGCTTATATAGCCTTGGAGAGGCTCAACAATCTTGAGATATCCTTGGGGAAGGTCAGGATTTTCCTCCTTCAGTTGAGGATCTACCCTAGGATCATGGCTTGATCAGGGATTCGAGATCAACTACCTTCCAAGAATGAAAAGATGCTTCCCCCATTCATCTCAACATCTTAACAACCACCCAGAATAGGTAGCGCTCTCTCAAAAGGGCCATCAGAGTGTTGTAGCGCTCCCTAGTAAGCTTTAGGGGGCACCAGCGCTCTCAAAATCTATAGCGCTCCCTCAAAAGGGCCAGGGGAGCGTTATAATTCTCCCTAACAGTGTATGGGGGAGCGTCGATGCTCTGAGATAGTGTAAGGGGGAGCGCTCCTCTCTAAAACTTAGTTTTTTAGGTTCTTTCATATGGCAAAAGGTTTGCAAGCTTGTTGACTCATTTCTCCTCTTCCAAATCAGATGTTTGAGGTGTTTCAAGTGTCCTTCTCATGTCATTATGGGCACGACATAGGCATCATGGCAACATGATTTCTTGCGACACTTGTGAGCAACATACGACACTTGCGACCTTGTGAGCAAAATGCGACACTTGCAACCTTTGTAATGACGACACTTGCGACACTATCAAAGTGAGTAATTTTGATGTGTAACAGATTGGCCCCCAAAGTATGAAGTTAGAAGATAGGAACTAATAACTGAAATACTTTGTAGACGTTCAAGAAAGGGTATAGACTCGGAGAACCCGACGAAAGCTGCACACAAACATCCAACAAATATCATGACATGTTTCAAAACCCAAGGCAGGCATACCTATGCTTGGATGATCAAGATTCGAGATATGGCTGCCATAGTATACACTGCGGATCCATAATTGTATTGATAAAAGGGTATAGCCACCGAAGATATAATGTGGATCTATACTTTGATGACTCAGACTGATCGTAGCCACGAAAAATACATAGTGGATCTACGAGATGACAAGACATAGCCACGACCAATACAAAGTGGATCTATGTAACAATGTATGTGTTCTTTGTCCAAAATCCTTTCGCAACCTGGGCAAAAAATATATCAAAGTGAATCACTCAACCCAGGGTCTTCTTTCCAATCCCGGTATGGCACGAATCTAACCACGTGAATAGATGTCTTGGTGTCGAACATGGCAGAAACCACTTGATTACCGGTCAATGAGGTAAACCGTTAACAAGTGCGAGGGAGATCACCATTAATGTCAATGATTCCCAAGGTACCCTAGTACATTCCAGCAAATGTGAATAGATGAGATGAGGTCGAACATCCGTGGAATCATTCGATCAGGGGTCAATGATGTAAACCCACTGTCAAATGTGAGGAGGCCTGCCATTAAGGCATGCAGGTCCCAAAGTACTAACTGGTTTCTAAGTCTAATTCCCGGATGATGTGTTGGAGTCGACAGGAATAGACTCGTCGAGGGAGGGCCTTGATGTATCCCCCATCAACGACATGAAATGGACATAGAGGTGTAATGGGTAAATCAAAAGAACATGGACTGACACGGGTTGCGAGACAAGATATTTGGGATGGTTGACTCTCGAGGCGGATACTTCCCTTGAACACTGAGGCACAACAACAAAACA
>SNQJ01S0029463.1:204187-223792 GCA_010110895.2 Picea sitchensis | reverse complement strand
CCAGTTCAAAGAATGAAGAAAAAGGAATGGATGCTCATTTGGGAGTTGAAGGGTCGAACTCCAATGGGCATGGAGAAGAGATTGATAAAGAAGGGAATATGATGAAAATCATTGAACGATTGCAGAAAGATGCCCAAACTCACCGAGAAGATAGTTGAAAGCTCATGAAAGCTAAGGAACAATAGGGAGAATTCAACTTAAAGTTGATGAAGAGTCTGGAGAGAATAGAAAAGAAGTTGGACAAGGAGAGAGACTCGAGAAAAACATGGAGTTACCAGACTTCCGAGGGAAGAAGATCAAGGAGTGTTGGTAGGCACCATCATCACTCCCAAGGTCACTCCAAGAGGAGGGAACATAGTAGTTCAATCCCATCTCCTACCAGAAAGAACAAGATATCTGGAGTGGATGAACTAAAGGGAGAAATGAACAAGATTAATCCTCTTATGTTTTATGGAGAACAAAAGAAGGAGGAAGATGTCGAAACATGGTTCCTTGGCATAAGGAAATATTTCCAACTGCATAATTATTCCTCTCATGCAGAAGGAAGAATTTTGATGTATCAACGTAAAGGAAAAGTGTCCATATGGTGGGATCAACTTGTGCAGGTGCAATAAATTAGAGAGAAATATATCACTTGGAGATAACTCAAGAGGTATTTTGAGAAGAAATACTTGACTAAAATATACTATGATAGAAAGATGAAAGATTTATTTGAACTCAATATGGGAAGTATGACCATTGATGAATACGAACGAGTATTTTTGGAATTGCTAAAGTATGATCCATTCATCAAGGATGAGACTGTCAAGATTCAGAGGTATCTAAGTGGATTTCTATCTTCCATTGGTGACAAGATTCAATCTGATGACCCAAAAACTATGGAAGAAACGATAAGAAGAGAAAAATTATTATATGAATAGAAAAGAGAAAAGCCTACCTTTCGAAAGGCTTGGGAGGACTAGAAGAAGTTTAAGAAAGAGAAGAGGCAGAAGGGAAACAAACCTCCCTTTTTCAGAAACAATCCTCAACGACAACCATTGTTTAGAGAGCCGAGATTGGTTGACATAGGGGGACAAAGTCCAAGGCAAATGCCCATTCAGTGTTGGGGCTGTCAGGGAAACCATAAGTACAGAGATTATCCCCATAAAAATGAAAAAGTGAGATCTCTCCATAATGTTCAGCAAGATGAAACAGTGGAATACATGGGGAGTAGAATGCCAAGGATCTATGTAGCCCTGGACAAAAATCAAGTTGAATATCAGTCACACATGATTGAAGTGGAAGGTATGATTAACAACCAACCATTTACTATTTTAATTGATTCAGTGGCTAGCCATAGCTATATAGATCCTAGAGTGGTGGAAAGTTTGCAGTTGTCGAAAACCAAACATGAAAAGTCTTGGTTAGTGCAGTTGGCTACATGAACCAAGAGAAAAGTCACTAAGTTAGTTATGTCATATCCAGTGGACATGAATGGACTGAGAGCACCCATTCGTGGCTATCCAAATAGCAGGCGTGCACTCATGTCCACATATTTCCGGATCTCCCACGCACTTGCGGGCTCACAACCATAAAATCCCCTGTACGGCCCTCTGTACAGACCCTGCCCGTAAATGGGAAATCTACTTCTATGCAGGACGATAAGACTACCAACCTGAAGCTTGTTGGTCCTGGATCGGCTGCCTCATTCTCTTGAAATCTCCAAATCTCCTCTGAATACCTCTCATTAATTCACTCTGGAAGCAAGTACAAATGAGGTGGCAATGTGGGCCCTACAACTATATATAGGCCTTTCCGCCAAACTTCCAATCACCATTCCGGGAGCTCCGGGTGTCTGTTCTTTGATCCGTCTTCAGCCACGGGATCAACATCCCATCATCTACATCAAGACAAGACTCGGGACACTTTTTATCCTTATCCCCTGGGGCACCATTTTTTCATACCCCGTCTAGGTACGCATGCTCATAGTCAAAATTATCAAATAAATGCTCGTATGTTCAATTCTCTTCAGATATTGTTCACATCAGGTATTTGGTTTTCATGTGTACAGGTACTTGGTCATCAGACATCAACGCGACCCCTTCAGGTTTATAATCAACACTGACATGTAATCGTTCCCTCTGAATCTCACTTGCATCTCCAGTCACACCCTCTGACATTTTCCCCTAGGATCCCCATCTCCGGCTCTGCAGTACCAACACCTCCATTGCATCTTAGGTATTGTCACCCAGTAGCACTCTCCCCCACATGATTTATCCCATTCATAGCACCCTTTTGCACTTTGACACTCATGTTGTTTTTCAACCCTTTAGGTATGGGAGTCTCGATAGTCTTACATCATGTCGCAAATCAACCACATACTCCTTCTCCTCATTTTGCTAGCTTTCCCACTGGACTCCTAGATTATCTCTTTAAGGTTCTATTTTGACTGCACCTCCGCAATATCATGAACCCTCCATTTCATCCACAATCAATTTTCCCCTCTGGAAATTTCCCTTCATTTCACCTACCTCATACAGAAACCCACCCATGGGGCCCCCACCCTCCACCAGCACTCCAAGAAAATTGCGCCCTACCCGGGCCAACCATATTACATTGGGGCACCTGTTTCTGTATTTGTACACTCATCCCAAATTATTCTTTATCTATTTGGTACATTGTAAAAAGCCTTTGTTTCCAACATTTACATATCCTTTTGTCGTCACCTTTGACGACCTTCTTCCCTTTTTTTTGGCAAACGCAACCCATGTCTCCCTTGGTTGGGGCACTCCTTATCATCTACCCCTGCTGACATCACCCATATACTCTGAGTATCCCACAGGCCACTTACCTCTGCCCTCTGAGTTTGTTCACTTTGTCTCGCCTCTGGCACAACTTATCCCCTGTCTTGTTGTCCCCTTGACACTCGACCTAGTTGAACGGTTGCGACCACTTATACCTCACATATACCCCCAACCAAGGGCAGTCTTGAGTCTTCCTACATCTTGAATTCGTCCATGTACCTCCTCCAGTTCCTAACCTCACCTAGTATTTTTCACAAAGCCCTTTTCTTCTTGGAGTCGCGTCCCCCTTTTTGTCGACATCAGCATAGTTTCCAGAAGGGTGACAGTATCTTGACTCTCATTACCTTTCCAATGAGAGGTCTTGGACAACACAAGGAGAATCACAATTGTTCCCTGTTGTCGTTGACCCCCATAAAATTCGACTTCAACACTTTCTCATGTTACGGTGGGTCTTACCTTGCGACTATTGCAGTTATTTCTTATACTCGTCGAAGACCTCTGAACTTGGTCGGGATATCAATGCCTACAAAATTCGTGATATTTCTTACAGATGTCACTGCCTACCATTCAGAGTATGTTCCTCCGCAGAATTGTATTTTTCCTTTATCACGACTGCCCTCGAGGGCACTACAGTTGTCTACATCAACACATCATTCCTTTTTGAGTTACATGACATGAGCATGGGGCATGCCCGCCTCATTTGTACACAGTTTATTTTTACACACCTTATGGAAGGTTGCGTTCTACAAGTTCCCTTCTCCCTCCAACGAGTAACTCTTGACAATACCACTATCGCTCTCTCTTACAACGACACTTTTAGTAGAAGAAACATTGATGGATTTAGGCTATATGTATGCTCCTAACCTCATCCATCAGGGGGCATATGTTATCACTGAAATTTCATCCACAAATGGTTTCAAGAATTCAGCATCGTCAAACAGTTATGAGGTCACTCATGGACCAAAATTACCTTAAAAGCATTTCCAAGGGGTCAAAAAATATACAACCAGTGACAAAATTAAAGTGTGTTATGGCTACACAAGGAACGCGTGCACATGCACAAAACAAAAATGCAGGAAAAGCGCACATGCACCCGATGCGTGACTGTGGTCGCTAAAAGCCATGCACATCTGAGAACGACACATTTATGATAGTGGTCGGCCTCCCACCCACTTCTGGTTCAGCTTCCAAGTTGATTTGACAATCAAATCTGGACTGGATCTGACTGGGTGGCTGGTCAAAGACCTAAAAATGCCCTAATTAGCCTCTTTCCACACTACAAGATGGTTTCACAATACCTCAAAGAGGTGATATAAAAAGGCCATGGGTGCACTTCTTTTTTTAAGGAATTCAATAGAAAAGTTGTGTTGCTACTATTCTCTTGAGGAATCCTCTATTATCATCAAGAGTATACTAGCACCATTACATTGAAAAATCCATCTCACCCCTTGAGTGGATTAGCAAAGAATTCTTTCACCATTTTCATTCAAAGTTGTAAGAAGATCTTATTTGTAGGGGTCCAAGATCCCTCCCTTGGAGGAATAAGGGACTCATAGTCCTCTTTCTTCTTGGTGTTTTATTTCATTGATATAAACCTTACCATTGGTGACATGGGTCTTATTGTTTCTTTTTTCCTTATGTCCCTATGCTCATTAGTTTAGTTGTTATTTTATTTCTTAGTTTAATTCTTAGTTGTTCTTTTATATTTCTTTCTCTAACCCTTTTCCTTACAGTTGTCCTTCTTAGAAAACCCAACTGAGCTTGCAAGCACCTCTGTTTTTCTCACTAAGGTGACGAAAGAGGCGCAACAATGACATTGGCCTCATGGGAATGCCCTGTGGATTTCTTGGTAATCCATCCCAAATCCCCCAAACCAGGACACCAAGTGGTACTAGGCCGACCTTGGATGGCCATTGTTGATGCATTCATCAGTTGTCGATTTGGAGAAATGACAATTTCCAATGGCACTCAAAGTTAGAAACTTATTCTTTTTCCCCCCGGCCAACTAGCCAGTGAAGTTCCTCTCTGCTTGGAGAATCCTTATGGGGAGGAGGATTGTACTCATCCCTTATTGACACTTGAACAAGTAAAAGGAGTACAAGAACACTCTGAGTATCAAATCCTAAGTCTATTCTTGGTTGCTTCAGCATGCATTGACTATCCCCAATCTTTCCCTAATTACACACACATCTTTAGCCCTGAATTTCAAGAAATTTGGCACCCTTCCACTTCTACAATAACCAATCTTTCACAAGTAGAGGAAGTGAAGGAATATACTATCCAAGCTATAGAAATCAGTCTCAGAAAGTCCCTGTATATCAATGCCAACCTAGAAATAGATCAACAACAAAAGATGGTACAAATGATCCAAGGGAAATCCGATGCGTTTGCATGGGATTACTCTGACATGAAAGGGATCCACCCAGATACATGTATGCATCATATTTACACTAACGACCAAATCATACCTATCCGACAACCCCGGAGAATAATGAACCCAACCTTGAAAGATATAGTAAAGGAAGAACTCCAAAAACTCCTACAAGACAATTTCATTTACCCTATATCAGATAGAAAATGGGTCTCCTTATTAGTTATTGTACCAAAGAAAAATAGGAAATGGAGGATTTGTGTGGACTTTCGAGAACTAAACAAGGCCACCTATAGGGACTACTTCCCTTTACCTTAAATAGATCAGGTCTTGGATACCTTATTTTGGAAGACGTACTTTTCTTTCCTGGACGGGTTTAGTGGTTACAACCAAATACAAATTTCACCAGAAGACCAGGATAAGACTACGTTCACCTGTCCTTGGGGAACCTATGCCTATAGGGTTCTCCCCTTTGGGTTATGAAATGCCCCTGCTACCTTTCAAAGGGTTGTCTTGGCTATTTTCTCCGATCTTACCAATGATTGTGTGGAAGTCTACATGGATGACTTCATGGTATATGGGGATGATTTCCATTAGGCATTGGATAATTTGAAGAAGGTACTAGTTAGATGTAAAGAGACCAACCTCTCACTCAGTCACAAAAAATCGAGAATGCTTCTTACTGAAGGAATTGTTCTAGGTCACCACATCTTCGGTACCAGAATACAAGTAGACTCTGCCAAAATCGACATTATTTCCCAAATTAAGATCCATAGTTCACAAAAGGAAATAAGAATTTTCTTAGGGCATGCTCCTTCCTCAAAACTTTATTCAAAACTTTCAAGTGCTCCTTCTTTGAGAGGTCCAAACTGGTCTCTTCCTTTCCATATATCTACATATGCCTCAGATACCACCTTGGGAGATTTTTTAGGAAAAAGGGAAGGGAAGATTCCTTATGCTATATACTTTGTTAGTAAGAACCTCTCACCTACTGAAGAAAACTATACTGTCACAGAGAAAGAATTTTTATCAGTAGTACACGCCATCAACAAGTTTAGACACTATATAACAGGATACGAAGTTTTTGTGCACACTGACCACTCAACTATCATATTTCTAATGAATAAACCCGTCACAAATGCTCGAGTAACTAGATGGATGTTGTTAATACAAGAATTTAATATCACTATCATAGATAGGCCTGGAAGAGACAACTTGGTTGTTGATTTCCTGTCTAGACTTATCCATACAGGCGACAATACTCCAGTAGATGATGATTTTCCTGATTAGAATTTATTCACCATTTCTACCTTCACCCCTTGGTAAGAAGATGCAGCCAACTATTTGGTAACCAAAAAGCTACATCAAGGTATGACATCCATAGAAAAACAGAGAATCATTCAGTTAAGTGCCAATTATATGTGGCATGAGGATACCCTATATCGAACGAGACCTGATTTGGTAATCAAGAGATGTGTCTGGGAAGATGAAATGAAGGATAACTTCAGAGCCTGCCATTATGGCCCATATGGAGGCCACTTTTCTAACAAAAGGACAACTTACAAAATCCTACAATCTGGCTATTATTGGCTAACCATTTTTAAATATGCAAAGAAATACGTGGCTATCTGTGATGATTTCCAAAGAATGGGAAAACCTACATCAGTCGATGAAATGCCACTCCAAGCCCAAGTAGTAATCAAACCCTTTGAAAAATGGGCCTTAGGTTTTGTAGGGCCTATCAATCCCATGTCCCGCAGAAGAAAATACATATTAGTTTGCACAGACTATGTAACAAAATGGGTAGAAGCCAAGGCCCTGTATTCAGCTAATGAACAATCTGTGGTAGACTTTCTCTTTGAGGAAATTTTCACTCGTTTCGGGGTGCCTCAGGAAATAGTCACTGACCAAGGGACACAATTCACCTCAAATTTGTTCAAGGCTCTTACCGAACAATACAAGATCAGACACATAAAATCTTCACCCTATCACCCCCAAGCCAATGGCCAAGTGCAATCAACCAACAAGGTGATAGAGGCCATCCTCACTAAGACTGTTCAGCTGCATCACAAAGACTGGGCTGATAGATTGCATGAGGTCTTGTGGGCCTACAAGATAGCTTGGAGAAATACTACAGGCCATACACCTTATGAGTTGGTGTATGGGAAGAAGGTACTACTGCCCATAGAGTTTCAAGTAAAGACCTTCATAACTTCCATGCAATTAGGAATGGACCTGAACGAAGCTCAGAAATAGAGGCTATTACAATTGAACGAGCTTGATGAGATAAGATAGAATTCTCTACAAAGAACCACTCTTATACAAGAGAAAAGGACCAAATGGCACGATAAGTACATTAAAAAAAAGTACTTACAACCAAGTGATTGGGCCCTCCTATATGATAGCAGATTCAAAAATTTTAAAGGCAAACTGTCTACCAGATGGATGGGGCCCTATGAGGTTGATACAGCCTATGAAAATGGTGCAGTGAGGATAAAAACTATTGATGAAGATCAGACTTCCCTTGTTGTAAATGGACATCAACTGAAGGTTTATCATAAACCTCTGTCAAAGGAGGATTTTGTCAAAAATGTTCTTTAGACTTCCGAAATGCAACTGGTAAGCAAGAGGGTTTCCCCTCTTGCTGACCTACTCTAGTAAGTTCAAATTGTATAAATTCATTTTTTGTACATAGGTGTGTCATGAGACGAAGTTTTCCTTTATTTTTAACTAACAAAGACAAAAGAAAAAATTAGTGGTATTCTCGTGTAGATAAACAAATAAGGAGGACCACTACCAGAGAGAGAGTCTTGTTTAAGTTTTTCAGACTCTTTAAAAATGAAAATACCGGTGAGAAGGAACTGGCCTAGGCTTGATAAATATCCACGGGACAGTATAGAGAGTTTCCTTTAAGTTTTTCAGACTCTATAAAATTGAAAATACCAGCGAGCATTAACTAATCTGGGCTTGATAAAAATCCACAGAAAATTAGTAGTTAGAATTATTATCATATTGTAATAAAAGAGGAAATTCCAGCAAAATCATGGTCACCTTAGTTCTAGAAGAAAAGGGGTTTTGTCATCTCAGTCACTGGCCATTACAGAGTACCCTCCTATTACAAAGCTTTCCTGCATTATTCCTCTATATACTTTGGCAACTACAGGGTTTTCCAGATGAATTTGACCACAGAACACCAACTATTCCTATAAATCTTTGTCACCAGAATGAGTGTTGAGATTTTTAAGCTCCAGAAAAGGGTTCATTTTTGTGCTTATCTCGCATCAATGATCACCTCTATGTGATCCAACACTCAAGTAATCCTGTATCAACTACAAATTCTACACACAGGTGATCCGGTACTTAGATAATCCGGTACTGGTAAGAATATGATGGATAACTTTCATCATGTTTCTAAGACACTATCCAATTATTAGTACTAGGATATACATATTCGACACTCTTTTTTCATATTATTTAGGAATTAGACTAAATATGCATTTAGAACATATGATTTCTCTTGGATCATGACGTACCCCTGTTTCTGTCATGAATCTCTATAGAAATCTTAGACCTCACCTCCCTGAGGAGAAAGTGTCCTACGAAATATCAAGAGTGCAAAGTCATGATGTATTTTATCAGATCAAACTCATACTCCCTCTGTCTATTTGGTAAATAAACCCCACAATTCATTTTCATACTATACACGAACCATGACTCACAACATATCGAGTAATGATCCTCGTCGATTTCATATACACAAGTCTCGAGCATAATGACCATATGCTTCCACGGATATTGTCCGACACCAAGCCGAAAACCATTAGTAGATCTGACCTACCTCACCATATCATTATGAGTATCAACGTGACCGTTGTAATCTACACTTCCATTCATAAACACTCTTTTGGATGGCTCTGCCATCCAGATGAGTGTTATTTACCATTTTTGTTACACCATCTACAGATGCCCTATGCCTCTGTATCCCTTGTATTTTTTCTCCCAACCAATACTCTATCATCCGGTACTCAATCCTTGACCCTCTGTCCGTGCTTTATCCACCCAAGAGAATTGTTTAATCCAGCATGGGGGTCGACATGCATGAGCCTATATTTCAAATATACAGAGAAACAACAGAGTATCAATCTTGCAAGAACAAATATGAACAAGCAGGGTGGGTGCCATTCTTGGAGAGATTTAAAGGTCATCATGAAGGAATTTCTCTCGTCTTTGCGCAGACATATGATGGAGAAAATGTGCAGCTTGGGGATATGATGTTAACAATTATAGAGGCTACTATAGCAGAAGCTACGGGTCTTTCGATGGATGGAGAAAAATACTTCAAGAGAGTAATCGTGGACAAAAAGATCTACCAAAAATTCCTCAAGCCAGAACATCATGACCCCGATTGGACTAAGGGCGTCCCTCGAAGCTATATTAAAAAAGAATATTGGACGATGCTTATAAGTCTACAGAAATTCATCACCTGCGAAGGAAGATATGTCATGACCTTCATTTATCATTTCAATATTTTATCACATTTTGAGGGAGGACCACAGATTAATTTTCCCCACTTTTTATGGATGAGTTTAAAGAAAATGGAAATAGGGGTGAGGTGAGTTTCCAAGAAACTTGAGACAAGCCTTCATCATCACGGTTTAATCAAACTTCTGGTTGTTCATGCTTTGAAAACACAAGGGGGTAGTTGGAAGAGGTTACTCCAATAGAGTTTCACTCAAGAAAAATCAAAGTCGGTCGAGACATAAGAGGCAGGGACACACAGTGAGGGCTTCAGCATAAAAGTAAAGAAAGACAAAAAAATAACACCAGGGGGTAAAGAAGACACTACTATGCCCATCTCATCTCAGCCCATTGAGAAATCAATGATAGAAAAATCAGTCGTAGGGGAACCTGTTATATTAATAAAGAAGACATCCACTCAATTCCAGAGAGTAAGTCCTACTTCGGTTCAAAGGGGTAAACTATGAAAAGAGGGCTCAGAACCAGGTGGTCAATCGGATAGTGTTCCTGAAACAATTGTGGAAATGTCATCAGAACCAACTAGTCAAATAGAGAATACCCCTGACTCCCATTTACGAAGCAAGAAAAATTTTGCACCAGCTAAAACATCTAGCTCGGTCCTGCGCCCTAACGACCAACGATCACAACATAAGAAAGAAAAGAAGAAGGAGACGTACCAACAAGAGGTTTTACTAGAGCCAACTATAAAACCCCCTCTGAAATACTCTAAAGAATTGAAAAGTAATTCTGAAGTTATTGCTAAGGTGACAAGTACATATAGAAAGAAACTAGAAGAAAAGGAGGCACAAGATCCAGAGCCCATGCCTCAATCTTCGAGGATAGGAATACAGGTCTGCTAGCAGAAACAAACCCCAAAATTTACAATTCAATCCCGCAAGATAAAGGACAAGTCAACGCCAGAGGAACAGGTGTCCAGACCTACCCCTATCAGTAAATCTAAGAAAAGGAAATTGTTTGAAGAAACTACTACTCTTGTCAGCAAGTTTAAGAAAGCCTCACCACCCATACGCAGGACCACCATAAATATGGCCAAACAGGCGACAACTCCAAACATACCGTCTCCTCAAAGAGAAGCTATGTATATTATAAGTTCGCCAGAAAGAGAGAGTAGCTGGGGAGCTACCACAAGAGAAACAGAAGGACTGGTAACAATAAGTGAGACGGAAGGGTTGGTAACAGAGAATTTGATGCATTTGAGGAAAGGAAAAGAAGCACGATAGGTGGTAACTCAGGAGGCACTCACACCGAGTCCAGGCAAGTCCCTGAGTAGACGAAATATGATAATGAAGGCTCTGAGGAGTCTGAGGAAAGAAAAAGAGGCTCGAGAGATGGTGGCTAAGAAGGTACTCACACCAAGCTCAGACAAACCCCTGAATGAACGAACATTATTAACAGAAATTGAGAGATTGAAACAAGAAGTCGAAGAATACAAAATATTGGACATGCATATCAAGGCAAAGAATGCGAAATTGAAAGAGCAGCATGCAGAGGTCTCTACCAAACTTAACAAGGTCTTGCGGATGTTCCATTACACCAGGGTGATCAAGAAGGAATTGAAGAATAAATATTTTGGTGTTAACATTTTGCAATCTGACAAATAACAAACGAGGGTCCAATTGTGCAGGAGGTTTTTGGCTATCAGTTTTGATAACATTGCGTGAGGACATGCAATATCTTCACCATGGGGGAAATGTTGAGTCTCTATTTTGACATAAGATAATGCGCTATCCTATCCTATATCTAAGCTTTTTTCCTCTATTATAAACCTATACTGGACTACTTCCTCCCCAAATAGATGCCTATTATCTATGTCATGACTACAAGAGGTAATTGAAAGTGTTTTATTTTGTATAATCCTAATAATCTCATTTATGAGTAGTCTATCCGGCACTACCAGACACTGTTTAATCTAGTACCAAATCCATTCTGGTACCCAAGACAGCTTTAATCCGGTACCAAACCCATTATGGTACCAAGACATGTGCTATTCTAGTACTACCTGCTCTACTCTATTCCGGTACTAGACTCATGACTATGTGCAATCCAGTACCAGAACCTCTGTTTCCAAAATGAGTCGATTGGAACAGAATAATGGTGAATATTTCGATAAGACAGTTGGATAGAAGCGCTCAAGTCAGTTTTCCAGTTGCAAGAGACTCCATCGCTCATGCACTTCATGTCATGAGGATGGAGTCGATTCCTAAAAATTCGATGTAAATCCTAAATGAGAAATATCTCAAACTGTTTAATGTTTATCCATAGATATAGATAGTATCAGCTTACCTTATATAAGGAATGTTGTATAGATGATAAAGGGAGATATATAATAGAGAATGTAAAATTATATTGCAAGAACCAGACAATACTTATCATTGTCGCGTATGGAGTAAAGACTATTGATCCAATTTACCAGTTGAATTAATACAAAAAATATTCATGTTGATTCTCGGATGTGAGTGAAAATTCTTAGTCTGCTATTTCCTTAAGAGGTTCCTAGTTGGTTCAGCAAGGGCCCACTGCCCCAACTAAGGCAAACCTCCTTGTATACGTTATGTGTGTTTGTGTGGATAGTTTACAACAGTGTGTCTGTGATTGATCTTTATTCCATTTTCCAGATTGAGCATTGAGTTAATCACTTTTGGAATGGTGTGAATGAGCAAGTGTTAGATCGAATAGGAATTTAATTATTAGAAGTTGAAGTTAGTTGTTTCCTAATTTGAATTGTGAGACTCATATTTTTGTTCATGATTGTAATAGACCTAGTATCATTAGGGATCGAGAGACTTTGTATCTCATCTTCATGTGTTGTAATAAAGTATTTTAACGACACTGAACCTCCCTTATGTTGGTTTGATTGAAATACATGAGGTTGAAGATGGCTTTTGTTTTGAGAATGGTTGGAATTGATTGTTTTAATTGTTACACGAGACAATCTTCTTAAAGTTCATCTTTCCAATTCAATGGCCTGAAATGAATAGACTTGTTTCTCTAGAACTACATCTCTTTAATGGATTGATTGTTTAAGTTTCATTATTAGTTTTCTTTGCTAGGTTCAAGGAATATTTCAGAGTATTTGGAAATCTTAGAAATAGGATTTTTATGTTATTAATTATTTCTATATGCAATAGACTTAGGTAGGTTACTTGTCCTTGACACATATGGTGTAATGACTCTTTCAATTACGAATCCAATATTGACATTTAAATGAGTGTGAGATATACATTGAACATATTGACGCACCAACATGGATGTAAAATCATCTTTTCTGAATGGGGAACTTGAAGAAGAAGTCTACATTGAACAACCAAACAGATTTCAGTTGTCAGAGAACAGAAATTATGTGTGTAACTTAAAGAAGGCCCTGTATGGTCTAAAATAGGCTTCTAGAGCATGGTACTCTCGACTAGATAAGTATCTGCAACAGGTAGGGTTCAGAAAAGGAAGTGCAGACAACATACTCTACGTCAAGGTAAGTCAATGTAATATTTTATTAATTGAATTTTATGTTGATGATATTATTTTTGGTAGTGATGATGACAGGTTAAGCCAGAAAGTTGCAAAAGATATGCAAAATGAATTTGAAATGTATTTACTTGGAGAACTATCCTTCTTTCTAGGATTTCATATATGTCAAAGAAACCAAGGAATTTTTATTTGTCAAACCAAGTATATCAGAGAAATGGTAAAGAAATTTGGAATGGAAGATTGCAAACCAGTTATCACTTCCATGCAAACCAGTTGCAATTTGATCAAAGATGATGATTCGAAGTCTACAGATCATAGGAAATAAAGGTCAATGATTTCCATCCTACTATATGCGATATCATCTAGACTAGATGTAATGCAGGCAATTGGACAGGTGGCACGATTTCAAGCAGCACCAAAGGAATCACATGTATTAGCAATAAAAAGGGTTTTGAGATATCTCAAAGGAACAAAAGAGTTTGGAGTATGGTATCCAAAAGGAAAGGATCTATCACTTATTTCCTACATAGATCCAAATTGGGCAGGTTGTATTGATGACTAACGAAGCACCAGTGGAGCAACGTTCTACTTGAGTGAGTGTTTAGTATCATGGCTAAGAAAGAAACAATCATTAGTATCTTTATCTATAGCCGATGCATAGTATATTGCAACAAACTCATGTTGTACACAGGTTCTCTGGATGAAACAAACTCTGACAGATATACAGGTTGAGTATGATGAGCCCATTTCTATCTATTGTGATAATACAAGCGCCACCAGTATCTCGAAAAACCTGGTGATGCACCACAAGAGGAAGAACATTCCAATCAAGTATCATTTTCTACGGGAGCGGGTTGCAGAAAAGAATATCAGAGTTGAGTATGTGGGCACAAAAGAACAAGTGGAAGATATATTTACAAAACCACTTCCACGAGAAGCCCTTGAATATCTTCACCAAAGACTTGGATTTATTTCTACTCCAAAATGAATTCTTTTTGAATGCTTATATTATATGTCTTAGATTTACATGAGGAATCACCTTAAGAGGACAGTTCAATCAGGGGGAGCAACTCGAGATGGAAAGATACCTTTGCCATTGTTGACAAAGGGGGAGAGATTTTATCATATGCAGAGGACAGAGGCTTGGTTCCAGGGGGAGCATATTTATCAGATATAGATGACAGAGTCATGGTTCCAGAGGGAGCATGAGTGATATGATTGCATTACTGGATCATAGTGTTGCCATCAATGCCAAAGGGGGAGATTGTTGATTAAGGTTGGTTGTCATTGACTTCAACCCTTGAAGAAAGCCTCATGACACAAAGGTTTGTCTAATGGACTCAAGATTGTTTGATGTAAATATGACTCATTATTGTCTTGTCATGGTTGATAAGAACTAAATATGGATGAACTCTAAAGTGGTCCCCTTATGGTGAAAGCCCTCATGGGAAGACGCTTTGCGGAGTAAGAGAACCGATGATTAATTATGGAATAATGAGTTGAAAGATAGTGAATTTGTTAGGGAAACTATCTTAGATAGATAGTGCTTGTCATGTTGTTTCTGGTGGTATGTGGAACATCACATAACTCCTCACAGTTAGAGAGTTATGACCATAGGAAGTTGGAGAATCCCTCATGAGTCTTATAGAAGCCTCCAAGGGTCAAAGTGCTTTGAAAAATAAATTATTTTAAATAAAGAAGCCCTAAAGTAAGGAAATTGTAAGGCTACATGAATATATAAATAAGAGGCAAAGCTCACTCATTAAAAACACACTTGTAGATTTTGTATATCTATTTTCTTGTGTAAATCTTCTTGTAAATACTTATGGATACATCTGAAGTAGTGAACATCTGAGATAGCATGAAGGGTTGACGGTGAAATTCTCATATTTATAGAAAACCCCATTTTCTGATGCATGGGTTGTCTGTGTATAGGGTGCATATACATTGAAGGTATACATGGGCTGGTTGTGTAGAGGGTGAGTATGTACACGGTCTGACTGTGTATAGGGTGAGTATATAATGATAAAGCCATGAAACTTGAGAAGATAAGGTGCAGAGGTTCTAGATTCTGAGATCAAGCTCCGAGGAAGGTCTAGAGTGCTCAGATACATCATATCCATCCATTGGTTCAAAAGGTATGTCTTATTTGTATGAATAGTTGGATTTTGATGTATCCATGAGGAATGGCAATGGAGATTTGAGGATTCTCCCTAGAGAGACTAGTGGCTACATGGGATATTCTGTATAAGTCAGATCTATAGAAATACAGTGTTGGTATATTTATCATTGATACTTCTTATTGAGGCACATCTTGTATTTCTTGGCATATGGATAAGAGTTTTTATGGTACATGGTTGATATCTTGTATTTATTGATGTATTGAGAAATTGAATATCAGAAAGGGGTTGATGATTAAGATCATGTGAGGGATATTATACTTGTTCATGATTACACATACCTATATGGCACATGACTAGAGAGAGACATACTTTCCTTGAGTAGAGGTTATGTATGAGGATGCATGAACAGGGTATAGTTATAGTCTAGATACTGTAACAAGTTACATATCTATGTGAAAGAAGTTACAGAGGGTCAAAAGTTTTCAAGTGAAATGAAACCCTAGTTTGATAAGGCATGCATGGACTCCATAACAGATAGGACACGTATATACACAGGATGCATCACTACAGGTCGAGTATCTTTTGTATTTTTGTAGATATATGTTCAGTTCAGGTATGGTTTGATTACAGGGAAATTGTACAAATTGGATACAGGGCAGTGCTACAGGTTTATACTGTTGTACAACTGTATATCTCACAGTGACAAGTTGACAGTGGTTCCATCATTCTACTTCTACTTCAGGGTGATTGGATGGGGTAATGATAGGTGGTTGGAGCCACCTTTCGGTTGTAGCTGGAGAACATGGGGGGTGGTAGCCTCCTTCTGGTTGTAGCCAGAGAATTCCGGAGTTGGAGCTTCCCTCAGGTTGTATCCTGAGAAACTAGGGGGTTGGAGCCTCCTTTCAGTTGCAGCTAGAAAAGAAAAGATGTTGGTGCTTCCAATGAATGTAATTCTTCAAGATATATAAGAAAAAACATTCTGTGGTTTTCTCCCGATTTGGGTTTCCACGTAAAAAATTGGTTTACTGTGTATGTGTGTGATTTTTTATTTCTTATTGCTCATTATTGGATAATAATTCTACATTTATATAACATTTGAAGAAAATGGATTATAATTATGCTATTATTGATTCACCCCCCCTCTTAGTAATCCAGCACTTTCAACAAGTGCACCTAAAATTTCAGCCAAGAAACCCTAAGGACGGTGAAAATTTCAATCCTCACAAGTGTGAGTGAAAGATGATTAAAATAAGAGGGATTTTCCCCTTATTTATACAATATTAATGACAAGAATTAGGTCAAAAATCCTGACATGACCAGTTACAAATAATATCTAGTTTTTACATTATATGTCATAATGAACCCTAAAATAAAATATAAAAGTGACATTATTCCCTTTCAGGGTGACGTTGGGCCCTTTTTGGGCAACATTGACCTCCTCGAGAAAAATGTTAGGCCTCCTTGGGCCTCAGGAACCTGCCACATGTGGCACTTGGCAGACAACTGCCTCCAAAACATCCAAAAAAGTGGGGTGATGTCATGCATGATCTAGGTGATGTTATGGGTCTTCCAAGTCCTACATCATGGTGGAAAGGGCACAAACCCTGTGGTTCAAAGCCTGCCAGGTTGTCCCTGGTGAAACATCCTCCTCTCTCTCTGGTGAAATCCTATGACGTGTCTCTGCCCCTCGCTTGGGTATCAACATCCATCTCGTGGGATTTTAGCCCCATGGAGGTCTGAACTTATCATCTCCCCATGTGTACCTATCCATCAGGTACCTATTCATCGGGCGTGGTCGTGCAATATCAAAGGATATGCTCTCCATGGGTTCATAAGTCACATGGATCATAGAAATGTCAATCACATATAATCATCAAGTTATTTAAACATGTTCATGAAACCCCATTTTACCCGGACAAGTGCTCAAAGAAATTATGCTATTCTACAAGCCAAGTTTGGAGGGGATTATAGGATGTCACATCGGGCTAATGCTCATTGGATGTGGGATTCTCCCAGGTGAATTCAAATCCAGGCCATGTGAGTGGATGAGGTGATAAGGGATGTCTGGGAAATGGGTGCATTGATAACAGGGAAATGTATGGCTTACCTGTGGGTGTCTTTGAATAGGGTGAGTTAGACCTTGTCATGGATGATATTGTTTCCAAGCCCATTCATTCCTTTTATATTTTTTTCTTTTTTCTTTTTCTTTCAAGAGGATATTTGGGGGACACTGCCCTGGTGTGGTGACGAGAGGTGGCAGTGTCACCCACAAGCATTTCACAGAAATGAGAAGGTTGGATCGTGATGAGACCCTCTTTCTCTTGGATATGCCACCAAGAGCCACTACCCTGGCGTGGTGACTAAATGCTAGTAGTGTCATACTACTACATTCCCATGGAGCTAATAGGCTGACTCGTGATGAGACCCCCTATCCTCCAACTAGGTCTTGATTAATTTTTTATGGGTTCCTTTGTTTCTTTTTGAGAAGCATTTTATTGATTTCTCGAGGGTCCATGGGCGAAGCATATCAAGGTTTCATTCTTTGGCTTTTATCTTTTTTCCAGCTAGCTTTACCCTCTCGTAATTTAGCCCCTTCTTCCCACAAGGTAAGTTACAAACCTTAAATATTTGTCCAACCCAATTCCCAAAGCATTGTAATGGGATCAATGAGTGGGATAAAGATGGAAAGTGGTAAGTATGGTGGGAAGATACGATAAAATTTCATGAATCCCCCCAGTGGAAACTCAAACCCTATGGGACCCATATTACTAGGGAATCATGCCATTCTCCCGAGGTGTGTCAAGTGGAAAGGCATAAGGTCCAAGAACATGTTAGAAGAAAAAAGGAATTAAATGCACATATCCAAAAAGTTTTGAGGATCAAAGTGAAACATACCATGATACCCAGACTCATTACCTCATGCAACAAGACCCATTTCTGTTGCAAGAACAGGTCGATGTGATGGATGTTGTTGCTGTTGAGAACGTGGAGGCGCTAAAGAAGAAAATTATGGGCCCTCCAGGTCCATGCTTGATTTTCTCTGGATATCAGTACTCCATGTCTAGGACCTATGGGCCTCGAGACATAATCTACTTAGTTATCCCAAGGCTAGGGGATAACACTCAACAAAAGCAATTTTCACTATGTTTTCCCCTCTAATGTCTTTGCGATTTTCCTTTGATGTCCCTGCGAATTTTCCCCTTTAATGGCTATGCAATTTACCTTTAATGTCGCTGCGAATTTTCCCCTTATGGCTATGTGTTTTTCCTTTAATGTCCTTGTGAATTTTCCCCTTTAATGGCTCTATGTTTTTCCTTTAATGTCCTTGGGAATTTCCCTTTATGTGTCTCTATGAATATCTCTTTATTGGATCTGTGATTTTCCCTTTAATATCTATGTGTTTTTGCAATAAAGACGCTTGGGAATTGTAACCATATGTTTATTGCCTTGTTCAACTATTGTTTTTATGTAGCCTCTGTGATTTTTAATGAATTTTACTATCCTCTCTGTTAGGATCACACAATGTACCCTTTTGCCTATACTTTTTGCCACTATTACACTCTCGATCACCCATATTTAAACTCATACTATCACTTTATCTGATCATTCCAAAGGTATACAACGTCCCTTCTCATTACTATATGTTTAATCTGTTTTACATAATATTTTACATCACTCTCGTACTTAACCATTGATTAGAAATGTATAAGTGTTCAAACTGCAGATTAGCATTTGAGGCCTGCTGCTGAAACACAGAAGTTGTTACATAGTCGAGGGTCACAGATGTTGAAACACAGAAGTTGTTACATAGTCGAGGGTCACAGATGTTGAAACACAGAGTTGTTACACTGTCTAGAGCCGCAGATGCTGAAACACAGAGGAAGCTGCCCAGGACCGACGATGATGAAACACATAACTATTACACAGCCCAGAGCCATAGATGCTGAAACACAGAGGAAGCCGCCCATGATCGATGATGTTGAAACACAAAGGAAGCCATTACACATTCAGCGGTCAACAAAAACTCTAAAGAACCAACCATCGCTCCTACATGAGAATGCTGACACAGTCAAGAGTGCAATTCCCATGGCTGAAACAACCTGCGATTTGCGATGCTGAAACAACATCAGCAGCAACGAGAAGAAACTATTTCTCCAGCCGTAACATCAACACCTAATTCAACACTTGTAATAGCATTCTATTGCGCGAGACTAGGACAACCTATTCTGGTTTAGAAAGTCGATCTGACTAAGAATAGGACTCAGATACACATTGTAATTTTTTATCAATTGTATCGAAGGGGTTCCCTCTTTAAATAAGAGGA
>SNQJ01S0029463.1:155261-204177 GCA_010110895.2 Picea sitchensis | reverse complement strand
TTTATCTAAGATACAACAAATAAATGATTTGTAAACTATCATGGATATTCCAATATATAGTTCTTCACAATAGATCTAATAAAATACTAAAATATTTACTATGAAGGTTAATTTCCTTTTGATCTCAAATTCTTTAATTAACAGTTTTTTGCTTACATTGTACGAAATAGATGAAATGTAAAAAATAGAGAACATAAATAAATACTCACACACCATCCAAAAATAAACATAAGATATAACTTGGGAAAACCAATATGGAAGAAAACCTATATAGAAGGTGAGGTTGATCTACTACCTTTTCTTCAAATGAAAATACAAAGAAAGAGATACTCTCTGTGGAGTTTCTTTTCATAATGTGGCCTTTATGGATACTAGAGCATCTCTCTCCCTTTGTTATGATCTCAAAATAGGACTCCTATATGCTTTGCTCAACTATGGAACAAATAAAGTGCTAGATAATGAAACCATTTCTCCTCCTAATGGCATGGTAGTTAACATAGCCCAATCGCCATCTAGGGGTAGGGTTTTGACTTCATCAACCCTCAATTTTCATAAGATTTTGGAAATTTTAGAATCTTCTTGAAAGTACCATGTGGATAGTCCCATATGTGTGAGTAATGGACATTGACGTGGCATCTACATGTAACATGGTGGTAAACAAGGTATGCCAACTTGTGGGAGGCGTAAATTTCACATACAAGCTTCAATTGACACATGGTTTGCACCATTGGGAAGGTATCAAAGTGTAAAAAATATTCGAGGGTGTGAGAATAATTTCTAGATATTATAACCCTAAAAAATGCTATTTTATTCCTCAAAATGGCTCTGGAAGGCTTCAAACCCAGATTTTCCAAACTAGGACCTACCAACAAAATGATCTCGCAGGTGGATTCCTCTAATATTTTTCACTCTAAAAGCATCAATATTGATGGAAAATAATATACTGATACAATTTAGATCATACATCCCCATTTAGGGAGGATTTTGGTCCCCATAAGATTTAATGAATAAGTTAAGGAAATATTTCCTCTACCTTCTCCGTGGAGTACCACTTTTTTGTTCCTAGATGTTGTCCTTTCAGCCCAATCTTCCAAAGGTCATTATACCCTTGTATTGTAGTTCTAGACTGCTTTTGTAAAATTTTGTCCCTTGCCAACTCTACTTGAGAATCTAGTGTTAAGTCCTCTATGGAATGTAGTACATGATCCTCTTTCTAATCCAACATGGTAGGCTCATAGAGTTTGATATTATCCACATTCACTACCGAGTAAATGCACATGTGTGGGGATAGACTCAGTGTGTAGGAATTATCTACCACCTTCTCCAATATCTCGAAAGGGCCATATCGTAGAGCCTTGATTTTATTAGCAGGACCCTGTAGTCTTTCCTTGTTTAGTTGTAACCAAGGTTAGGTATTCTGGAGTTATGGAAAGATTGAGGCACTTATCACTGCACTCTTTAAAAATAATTCTTTCACTTGGACCCCAACAGCTTCTTAGGCTTTTCAAACCTTGAATATGGCCATGTGCACCACTCCAATCCCGACCCTTCCTGATTTCACAAAGACCTTTGTTCTGGAATGTGATGCTTCGGGGAAAGGAGTTGACATTGTACTTATGCAAGAGGGTCGACCTTTGGCCTTTACCACCGAACAATTGTTTGAATGAAATTTGGGAAAATCAATCTATGAAAAGGAAATGTTGCCTATTCTGCATGCCGTTGATATTTGGTGCCCTTATCTATTGGGGAAATGCTCCCAAATTAAGACAGATCATCAAATATTCAAGTATTTCTGAGAACAATGCATTTCCTCCCCAGAGCAACAAAAAGGGGTGACTAAGCTCTTTGGATATGATTATGTGATCATTTACAAGAAAGGAAAAGACAATGTGGTTGCGGATGCACTTTCCAAAAAATATGAAGATGAAGGATCCATTTTTTCTCTCTCCTTCATTGTACCAAATTGGCTCCAATTCGTTCTCCAAGAATGGCTACATGATCCCAAAAGTTCGCATCTTACACAACAGTTGCAGTCCAATTCTCCAGTTTCCCTAGGGTACTCTTGGATCCATGACGTGATTCGATACAAAGGTCGTTTGTATTTAAGTAAATAGTCAAAACTTGAATCCATGGTACTTTCTGAGCTTCATGCTACACCCACAACTGAGCACTGCAGGTTTACCAAAACCTATGATAGGGTCAAACGTTCTTTTTTCTGGGATGGTATGAAACATGATGTTCATAATTTTTTGGATGAATCTGATGTGTGTCAATGCAATAAGGGAAAAATAGTCAAATCTCCGAGCACACTACATCCTCTTCTGATTCCACCTGCTATTTGGCAGGATATCTCTATGGATTTTATTGTATTCTTACCTAAATTGGGAAATAAATCAGTCATCGTGGTGGTAGTTGATCGCCTTTTCAAGTATGCTCATTTATGTTCTCTTCAACACCCATTTACAACATCCACTGTGGCTGAACATTTCCTGGATCAGGTCTTCAACCTTCATGGCATGCCGCATTCTATTGTTTCTGATTGCGACCCAACTTTCACGAGCAATTTTTGGAAAGAACTGTTCAAGCTACAAGGCACACAATTGTATCTCAGCACAACTTATCATCCCCAGAATGATGGTCAAATTGAAGTTGTCAACAAGTGTTTGGAAACATATTTGAGGTGTTTTGCACAAGAAAAGAAAAATTAGTGGGCTCAATGGTTACCACTAGTTGAATGGTGGTACAACACTTCATACCATACAACTACCTCCATGACTCTTTTTCAAGCAGTATATGGAAAAAATCCACCTTCATTTCTCTCATATTTACCAAGTGTCTCAAAGTTCCAAGTGGTTTACCAAATGCTTACAGTTCGAGAGGATATTCTCCATACCCTCAAAGAGAATTTGATCATGGCCCTGAATTGCATGAAGCAAAAAGCATATCAAGGTCGCTCTGAATGCCAATTTTCAGAAGGGGATAATGTGTTTCTTCGACTGCAACCTTACAAGCAAAATTCCCTCAAGGATGATCATTGTCAGAAACTGGCGCCCAAATTTTATGGTCCTTATACCATTCTCAAGTGTGTGGAACATGTGGCCTATCAGTTAGCTTTGCCCAATCATTCTAATCTAAATCTTTTTTTTCATGTTTCCTTCCTAAAGAAGGTGTTTGGAACTATGTTCCAAACAAAAACCAACCTTCCCGAGTTGGACGAAGAAGGATCAATTTGGATACAACCACAAGCAGTTTTGGACCAGCATGAGCATCACCTGTGTCAGAAAACCATCAAGGAATTGTTAGTCCAGTGGAAAGATACAACCACAGTAGATGCCACTTGGGAACCAACTACTATTTTGCATCAATTTCCACATCTCAAGCCTTAAGGATGGTTTTTTTTAAGGGAGAGGACATGTTAGGGACCTAAACCCTAATGTATATAGAATAATATATTCTGATGTAGTAAAGGTCAATATTAATAAGGCCTAGCAATAAGGAAGAATAAGTTGAATATAATAAGACCTAATAGAAGCTTCCGCTTCTAGAAGGATATTCCTCTAGATGGTTCTTTTGATAGACATATTTAGTATAAATAGGAGTTGAGGGTATGAGAACTTTTGTCTTACATATTATTGTAATAGAGATTTTCTCTGCTCGAGGTTGCTCCCTTGAAGAGACAAGTGAACATTGCTCTCAGTAATCTAGGTGCTCTTCTTGGTGTTATTCTGGTATCATTTTGGTATTATTGTGGTGTTGTTTTGGTTATATGTTCCTCATCTACCATTTCTATTATTTTAACTATGTTCTGCATACTTTTAATATATGGAATATTACAGATCTTTGTGGATGATGTTCTCCTTTTCGATTAGATAGTGCTTCCACTTATTTACAACTTTGACCATGGCATAGAGTTCCTTTTCATAGGTAGGGTAGTTGAGAACCACCCCATGAAATACTTCATAATGATAGCATACATTCCTTCCTCCTTGCATAAAAACTTCTCCCATGACATACCCATTTTCATATGTCTCCACTTCGAAAGGATTTTTCAATTTTGGTAATGCGAGAACTGGCGCTTGATTGATATTTCTTTTCATCTCATCAAAAGCATTCTTTTGATTCTTCCCTAACTAGAAACTCTTACAACTCAATTTTATGGTGTGGATTGCTTCATATACAACTAAAAATGAATCTATGAACTTTCTTAAGTATTATGTTTCCTAAAAATACCTCCTAACTTCAATGATATTTGTAGGATCTGGCCATTTAAAAATGGCCCCCATATTTGTGTGATCTATATTGAGCTCCCCTCCATCAATCACATACCCCAAATACATTAAATATTGTTGAGAAAAATCACATTTATTCAGGTTAGCGAGTAGTTGATGCTTATTCAAAGTCTCTAATAGTTTCATGAGATGTGAGATGTGCTCCTACTAGGTAGCACTCTAAGAAAATATATCATTCAAATATACTATAACAAATTAATCTATATATGGGTGTAATACATCATTCACCAGTCTCATAAATGTAGAGGGAGAATTACATAGATCAAGTGGCATGACCAACCATTCATAAAGATATTTCCTTATCTTGAAGGAAATATTCTAGGTGTCTTATTCCTTGACGCGTACATGGTGGTATCCTGGTTTGAAATCCAACATGGTGAAATATTTTGCATGTTGCAACTCATCTAATAGATCATTGATCCCGAGTTGAGGCTACCTATTTTTTTATTATAATATTTTTCGGTGTTGTGTAGATGATACACATTGTCCAAGTATTATCCTTACTTGGTACAACTATGATAGATGACTTGCATGGTGAGGTTCTTGGTTAAATCATGCCCTTCTCCAACAATTTTTACAAATTATTCTTCACTTCATTTTCTTCTAGAATGAGTTGTCTATACATCCCAATATTCATAAATGGGTAGATTGTAAATAAATGTATTTCATGGTCAACTTCCCTCTTAGGTGGTAGCCTTTTAGGCTATTAGAACACTTTTTATATGCCTTTAGAAACTTTGCTAAGTTATTATTTTCTTTTTAGTACACCACAGCAGGGATTGTTTTACTCGTATTGACTCATATTCAGTTTGATTTTCTCTTAATATTTCTTATTAGAACTAATAAACTTCTTGGCTTGGTTGGCACTTACCATTGATATCTTTAACTTTACTTTATGCACGTTGATGATATAGGAATTAACATCCTTGATTAGTTGATATTGGTTGGCTCTCTTCTTGAATATGGCATCCCTCATATACATGTAGGGGATTCCAAACACCACTCCACATATGTTAAGGTGTACTACATCCAATTCCACTTGATCAATAAAATAAACACTTCGAAAAAAATCAATATTACACCACCTTGATCTATGCATCCTTGTTTACCCATCCTCATGGATCTGGGATAGGATGATTGCAAACGTCCAATCCAAGATTGTTGACTATATCCACTGCTATGATATTAACCTATAATATAGAGTCAGACAAGGAATATATCATGGTATTCTTGACCTGGATATTGATGTGGAAGAGTCTATTCATCTCCATATCTTCTTGGTGATCAACGATACTCAAATTAACCTCCTTCTGCACTCGTGTAAATATAATGTTCTCATCCACGTCATATTTTCTTTCAACCTGATTGCTCAAATATGTGGCTAGAATATTCTTTTTCTTTGCATCCTTCTTGAGGTTCTTCAGGTTCAATTATAGATGTAATTTCCAGTTCTTTTCCTTCTTTTTTCCATCAATATTTCAATGGTGAAAATGGTTGTGAGGATTATTAGAATGATGTCTAGTGGTTGTCATATTCTTATCCTTTGTTCCTTTCCACTTATTCTCCCCCTCCTTAGAATCTTCCTAGTTCTTTTTAAGCTTGTAATCGCTTAGCTTCCCTTTCTTTTGGCCTATGTTTTCTAGATATTGTTCCTGTACACATACCTTGTCCACTGTCATTGTCTTGAAAATAATAATTTTATTTCATATATGGCTATGTATATCCCCAAAATACTTTAGGAGTACATATGGGATCTTATAAGAGATACACAACATGATGGTAATATTTTTAAAATTGGTGGCGTACTCCTATACACTTTTCCCTTGCTTCTGCCTAAAGTAGTGCCACCAGATCCATTGGTCCTCTAGATACTAATATAGGATAGAATTAAGACTTGATGAGTGTTTTCAAGTGATCTCACCTAGTTACTATATTGTATCTCCCTCTATTCTAAGTTTTTTGTATGGATTTCCAACTAAATTAGGTCATACCCCACTAACTTCTATCTGGGAAATGATATATTTTGTTCTTCATCTATATCATGAACGTTGAAATAAACTTCTAGTTGCTGCAACCAATTATTTAGTTTTAATGCAAAAATCTCACCTTGGTATGCCTTTATGTTCACTTTTGCTTCTATCTTGAATAAATATTATGAATGGTTTATAGTATTGGAACTCAAGTGATCTTTTGCAAGTTCTTTCAACGATTATTTTTTTGGGTCTTCGCTAGACCTGGTTTCCCATCTAATTCAATGTCTAAGTTTGAGGGTCCAACTTCATAGTTATAAGTACTCAATCACATCCAAAGGTTAGTATGGGATACTATTGGAGTATGATTTAATTATTTACAAGAAATGCTATCCTGCACATATTTAGGAAGTGGGGTTGGATTGTATGTGGGTGGGGTTTTTCTTTTTTGTCCCTATATCTATCTTTCTAAATTTTTTGTATTACTCTTTATTTATAGTAACATAATTTGAAATATTTCATATTCTACAACATTAGTGTACCTATTTCTCGGAGATAATAGAATTTGAGAATTAGATCATAAACACATGTTCAACAATCAAGATTAATTTTAAGAAAATTTTCCAAAATTGATCAAAGTTTAGCAAAACCTTGATTTAATTACACCTAATAATATGGTAGTCATTTTGAATCAATGAAAATGAATTGTTATGGTTTGTTACAAATATTGTAATCGAATAAAAAACTATTAATTACAATGAACATTATAGGACCCACATAACAATTAGGGCTAAGGGTTATATTGTGAAGAGTTAGTAGTACCTCACAGTAATGTGTCATGAAAATTTTAAGCATTAACCTATGAAGAGTTATTAGTACCACATTGTAATATGTACTAAGGAAAATTATGAATGATGAATTTGTGGATAAAGCTTAAATTATGATGATTCCGATCAAGTAGGTGGATAACATGGATTAGTGAAACCTCTTGAAAATAATGTTGTAGTACAAATAAATCTAATAATAAGATTGTCTCTCTCTTCACACTATCACACACTCTTCACCAAATATATTCATGCTCACATTTAGAAATAATAAATTTTGTTCTGATGGCTTATGTTTTTATGTTGAAAAACATACACTCTTCTTTCATCTCACTTTTCAAATGGAAATTAATTTTTTATTTATTTATATAAAGTATTTATTGACAATATATTTATAAAAAAATTAATTTGATTCCAATAAAATTAATGTAAAATTTCTAAAAATATAAATTTAATTCCAATAAAATTAATGTAAAATTTATAAGTAAATTTATCATTCAAACATCATAGTATCGTATCACTTAATTCTAACAAGCTCATTTTTCTTTGCATAACATAACCACAATTGATTTCCTTTAGCCTTCAATTCATTACTTCAATGTATGCTAGTTTTTAGTAACAAGATCATTTTTCTTTGCATAACATAACTACAATTGATTTCCTTTAGTCTTCAATTCATTACTTCAATGTATGCTAGTTTTTAGCTATAGTTAATGAGAGTTATTTGGAACTTGTATATGCTTATTTGGATGAACTTTATATGCATTCCTCCATTATTCCATGTTACAAGTGTTTTCTAAAAAATTAATCTACCTAAATAGTTGTGATATTATCAAACAAAACAATAGCAACCATGAGAGAATTGTTTTCTTCTATTCATTTCTTTTCATTTTAGACAACATTCAAGTGAAAAAATTTATATCGCACATACAACCCTTGTTTTTATTTTATATTAAGATCAGGTATGAAAGTGATCTCAAGGACCTTTAAAATTTAACTCATTATTTTGTTCACATTCTTGCATTGTTGATCTAGAGGATCAAAATATGCTCAAAAATCAAAGTTCTTAGAATTGCTCCAAAACAGACTCATGTGTATCCCTCGTCCTCACGATCCCAACGCAACTTGAACAGATTCAAATGAATGTCATATGTGATATATATCGTGTTCTTTCCATTTCCACAAACAAGAAAATTTTGATGAATGTACAATCCATACATTCAGTACAGTCTGACATGGCAGGGTTGTACTACTGATGTGGCAGGGCCATACTTCTAGCGTGGCAGGGTTGTAATAGTGACATGGAAAGGGGATTATTTGACACATTACATGGACCTATCTGAGTTCAACATGTGTCATGTTGTGGACCAATGGTATGGTGCCATGTGGCCTAGACATGGGCTGCCATGTGGAACCCCTATGTGGTTTAGAAGGTTTATTGGAGTCTACGGAGGTCGAACCCAAGACCTATGGAAGTGGCAATGAATTGGCAAGGGTTAGGCTACCAACCTGCCCACAATTGTTTCTTAACCTTAGAGTTGAAAATAAATATTTGAATTGAATTAAAATTTCATGTAGGTAGAGAAAGGACACGGGCTTAGACCCATCCATGGTCACTTTCCTATACGAACAACAACATTGTCTAATAGAGTGGGTGTCGGGGTTCCAATGCTAATCCATGGTCCCATTCCTTTTCCATATGACCACAAGGCATGCAGAGACTCCAACAGACTAGCACACAAGTGCTACTTTTGCAGCCGACACTTGGCCACATGGGCCACACAACCACTACCTCCGTCGTGAAAGGTGATGAGTCTCATAACAATGTGATAGAATGCCACCTTTTGCAAGATTCACATGGGTGTTGGTTTTAGGCACATGAAACACCCAGAAGCCTGGTTCAATTCACACATGTGTGTTTTGGAGGAGTAGAGACAAAAAAGAATTGGGAGAAACTTCTAGGAAGTGATTGCAACTAATTTTTTGGCCAAACTAGGTGAAAAAAGAGCCCAACTAGGGGTTTTTGGAAGTTTTGGAGCCATTGAATCCATCTATATTACATTTTGAGCAGTGTAAATCACTATTTTTTACACTTTTATCATTAATGAAAATGATCCATTACAAGTTGGACCATGAGATGTAGCCCAAGAGAGGGGTGAAATCCTTTATCAATTTGTTGTGTTAATGTGTTTATTTTGATGGTTGTTTATGATTGTTTATGCTTCTCATGATTAAGTAAAAATTCATTAAGTTTTTAAGTGTTTGTAACTTGATCCTATTACCCAAGGACACATAAATTTCATTCAGAATTTTAAAGAGTTTCAAGCCTTTTCATTTTCACATCAACTTGTTATCAAATCATAGATTTTTGAAGGTTTGATTGTTTGAAAGTTTTTGTTTTCTAATGACTACAAGGTTGAAGCTCAGACGAGGAGAAGGTCAACTTGTAGAGCCAAGTTCTCAACTTTTAAGAAGGAGAAATATACAATAACCTCAATATTCAAGGAGATATTCACCAAGTATGGTTCATGAGGAGAGTCATGAAACTCTTACTTCAGACGATGAAACTTTTATAAAATATTTATATGATATCACAGAAATGATGAAAGTTTTATTTCAAGAAAGAAATGCAAGGTTGCAAACTGAAAGCTCAAATCCTCCAAAGGGAAATGAAGATAGTGGTGTTAACACTCCAAAAGGGAATGGAGGGAATGGTGATACTCCACCTCCTTCACCTCCATATTTCACCTCTTCTACCATTTCACAACCACCTACAAATTATTCAAAAGAACATGGTAAAATTCCTCTACAAACTACTTTTCTTAAGCTTGATATTAAGTTTGAATTTCCTATTTATAATGGAGAGGTAAATGTTGAGAAATTGGATAACTGGATTTTTCAGATTGAAGTGTATTATAGTATACAAAGAATCAAATATGATGAAACTAATATTCATCTTGCTTCTCTGAGATTGGAAAGTGCAACACTCATTTGGTGGGAAGCCAAAACTCAAGAGGACATGAACAAACATGGTAAAGTTTTATCCTCTTGGAATGATTTTATTGTTGCACCTAAAAGATAATTTTATCCATTAGCATACATGCATAAATCTATTATGGACTGGAAAAACATTAAGCTAAAGGGAAAAGTGTGAAAAGATACACTCAAGAATTTAGAAGAAGAGCTTTGATTTTGGGTATAGATTTATCTTCTCAATAAACTTTACTCGAATATATTGGAGGATTCCATTGCTACTTGAGGCACACAATAATTATGTTTAACCATACAAGTCTAGATGAAGTTTGTGTACAAGATACTCATTTGGAAGGAAGAGGGAGGAATAAACCTCAAGAGGGAAGAAGGAAGTCGTTTTTTAAAGGAGACAAGGGAAAGAATAAGTTCAAGGGAAATGGAAGAAAGAATACTTCAGTCGGGAAAGAGGGATAAATACTATCATGTAAACATTGTTTAAAGGATGGCCATGATGAAGACCATTGTTGGAAACTTCACCCTGAAATGAGACCTAAAACATTCATCCATAAGGGGAAACCAAAGACTACTACAACTACACAACATGATTTAGGTTTCGATTCGGGTGATGAAACAAAAATTACATCCATGGATTTTCAAGGTAAGGATTATATTGCAAGTACTATTTCTTCAGGCAGTAGTGGGCTCAATGAAACTCAACATGAAAAATAAAGAATAGAGATTTTCCACATAAGGTTTATTTCAAAACATACCAAGATAGATACTCTTGTTTATACTGGATCTCAAGCAAACCTCATATCTGAAGACAATGTCAAGAAATTAAAATTGGAAACTACTCCACATCATAAACCATGCCCTCTAGGATGGATATGTGACAATGCCAAATTTCATGTGACAAGAAGGTGTAAACATAGATTTTCCATCACTTAAAAATTTATAGATCAGGTAGATATTGATGTTATTCCATTAGATATTTGTGGTATTTTGTTGGCAATCCCATATTTATATGATAGGAGAGCCATAGTTCAAAAAATTTATAAATTAGGTAGATATTGATGTTATTCCATTGGATATTTGTGGTATTGTGTTGGCAATCCCATAATTATATGATAGGAGAGCCATAGTTCATCATCGTGAGAACAAGTATTATTTGTTTAAAAATGGAGTTGAGTACATTGTTAGAGCACATACAAAGAAGTTGAATTTGTCACTTGTAAATGTTGGAAAAATGAAGAGATTAGTTAATGCTAGTAAGAATTTTGTCCTCTTGATGATCAAGCCCAATGACAATGTTGAAAAAGAAGCTTTCCAAGGTTGTGATGAAAGTTGAAAACTGATTTATATGAGGTTGTTAACCAATATGGTGAGATGTTTGAGGAACCAAAAGGATTGCCTCCAAAAAGGGGTATCCAACATGAGATACAATTGCATCAAGATTGTCCTCTTCCAAACATTTTTATGTACAAGATATCTATCATGGAGAATGTTGAAATTAAAAAAACAAATGCAAAAGTTTCTTGAAAAAGGGGTCATCATGCCAAGCACATCACCATGTGGGTCACCAATTTTTTTAGTGCCAAAGAAAGATAGTACATGGTGCATGTGTGTAGATTTCAGAGCCTTGAATGGGATTGTGATAAAGAATCGATATCCTCTTACTAGAATTGATGATTTTCTTGATCAATTGAAAGACGATAATTATTTTACTAAGTTGGATTTTAGAAGTGGATATCATCAGATTAGGATTGTTGAAGGAGACACATGGAAGATATCTTTCAAAACAAACAAAGGTTTGTTTCAGTGGATGGTAATGTCATTTGGGCTTTGTAATGCTCCTTCTACATTCATGAGAGTCATGCAAGATGTTTTAAGCCCTTTTCTTGATGATTGTGTGATTGTCTACTTGGATGGCATTTTCATATTTAGCAAATCTCGTGAAGAGAATGTTATGCATGTAAAGTAAGTTTTGGATGTATTAAAGAAATATTTTTTCTTTTTAATATGTCTAAATGTGAGCTTGGAAATACCTCACTTGTTTACTTGAGACATATTGTTGGAGGATGAGAACTGAAAATTGATCCTTCCAAGGTCAGAGTCATTTTGGATTGGCCGAAGCCAAACAATGTGATAGAGGTAAGAAGATTTTTGGGAGCAACCCAATATTGGAGAAAGTTTATTTCTAACTTCTCTTCAATTGCATCTCCATTACATGAAGTGACAAGCATCAAACAAGTTTTCCAATGGGGAGGCAAGAAAAAAAATGCTTTTGAGGCATTCAAGGAGAAGATTAGTTCAGCTCCATTTCTTGAACTTCCTAATTTGAGACATCCATCTGAGATCCAAACAGATGTAAACAATTATGCAATGGGAGAAGTCTTGTTACAACATGGTAAGACCATATGTTTTGATTATGAAACGTTTAATGGTGTTGTGATTAACTATCCTACTTATGATAAGGAGTTGTATGCATTGGTGCAAAATGTGAAAAAATTGAAACATTATTTGTTGGGAAAAGAAACTATCATTCACACATATTATCAACCATTTCAATACTTACAATCACAAACAAATATACAACAATAAAGACACTTCATACGGATGGGTTTTCTACAACAATTCCACTTGGTTATAAGGTATAAGAAAGGAATTTATAACAAATTTGTTGATATTCTTTCTAGGCTTATTTCTAGTGCTTCAGTTATTCTTAAGCATAATTCTACCATGCATGAGAGCTATGTTGAATAATATGTTTTAGATGCTGATTTTAAAGAGGTTTATGCAACTTTGTGTCATTCTAGCCAAGTTGAGGAATTGGATTACGATGTGCATGATAATATTTTGTATCATCCTAGAAAGATATGTATTGCACGGGGTGAAAGAGTCAACATCATAAGGGAAGGACATTATTCTCTTATTGTTGTCCACTTTGATGTAGCAAAGAAAATGGTTAATTTGCAAAGGTATTTATGTTGGCCTAAAATGAATGAAAGTGTTTCAAGATATGTGAGAGGATGGTCTTTATGTGCTACAAGTAAACCTAGCAATAGAAAATTGGGTTTGTATAGTTCACTTCTGGTTCCTTCTCATCTTTGGAAAAGCATTTCCATGGACTTTGTAGGTGTACCTATGTCTAAAAAGAATCATGATTATCTTTATGTTGTGGTTGACCATTTCAACAAAATGTGTATTTTGATGCCTTGTAATAAGTAGGTTACAACTGAATAAACAACACAAATGTTCTTTTAGCATTGTAATACCCCAAGGACGTGCCCCAGTTATATTATGAATTGTAATCATGTTTATGAATTGTAATCATGGTTTGTAGGCTGGTGAGTCGAGTATTGATAAGCTGGTGAGATTATGTGTTTATTAGGCTAAAGAGCCTAAGTGTTATAGGCCAAGAGCCTGTTTTTGTATATGTAATTATGCATAACATTAATAAAGATTAAACATCACTGCATGAAGACCAACCATGAAGAAAGAGTGATGGGGGACTAAACTTCCACAAGGTGGGTAAGGGAAAAGGGGTTGAAAGGTTGGAAAGAGTGGCTAAGATTAGGGGCTTAATTCCTTGAATAATAATTTATTATTATTCCAAAGCGTTGTGAAAGCTATATTTTTATCCTAAGTTCCTATAAAAAGGGAACGCATACTTGATGGAGTGCATGCAGCTTCATGGGAGACATGTGTTAGCCCAGACACATGAAATTTAACCCAAGAATTGAGTTGTGATGGGGGTTCGTTCTCCATTCGGGCATCCACTGTCTGTCTTTCTACGCATCTGCGTTTGATCTATGAATACCCTCACGCAAATTTGAAACCAGAAAACCATAATGTTTTCTTGAGAAGCCAACATATTTGTCATCGGAATCATTTGAGGTTGTGTTCGACCTCTACATTGATTCCTTGTCACGCACACTAAAAATATTGGAAAACCCGTGGATTGAGTTGTGTCACCTGTGTATCCTATGAGCCCATCCTATCCTCCCTTGCAGATCTGAGTCCATACCCAAACTGTCTTTGGGTTGCTACCTTTTGTTTTTCCTGAGTGGAATTGTGTTGTTGTTATCCTCACCTTGCGGGAATTGGGTTGAAACTGGTTGAAGAAGCGGGTTTTCAGGCCTGTGGTTGGAGAGGGAGGTTGTCAGGACTGTGAGAATATCTCTTTAGGTAAGAGAGCATGATGGGAAGTGGATTTCTCCCAGAGAGAGTCCAGCACCGGCTACAAATCTCTTATAATTCTTGATCCAGACTTTTTTCGAGACCCAAATAGCGAGGTGAAGTACTGATGGACTGTGATTGTGAAGGTGTATATTCTCGGGTGGAACAGGCATGTGGGGAATGAGAGTCCATGAGTAGAGGGTGTAAGAAGGCTTCTGGAGAGAATTATTCTAGTTTCTCTGTGCAATTTTCCTGTAACCTTAGCCTAGTCTAGGATTCCCTTGCCTGGGCTGGAGCTTAGTCCCAGCTCGAGGGTGACCCACTGATGAGCATGATGAGAAGCGTGGTCTAAAGTTGGGAGGTTCGTGGAAGTTATTCACATAGTTGGTGGAGTTAATACAATTTCAAAGATAAGTATCATTATGTGTTTAATTTCAGTTAAAATGCATTTATGTGATGCTTGTAATATTATCATGTATTCTGTTGCAATGATATTTATTGTTAATTATATTTAATTCTGTATGGTGGAAGTAATTATATGTTAAATGCATTAATTTTTGGGAGGTTTTTGGAAGGTATACACATAGTTGGTGGAGTTAATACAATTTCAAAGATAAATATCATTATGTGTTTAATTTCAAATATAAATGCATTTATGTGATGCTTGTAATATTATCAGTGTATTCTCAAAGGTAATGATATTTATTGTTAATTATATTTAATTCTGTATGGTGGAAGTAATTATATGTTAAATGCATTAATTTTATTTAATATAGCATGTTATATATATATATATATATATATATATATATATATATATATATATATATATATATATATATATATATATATATATATATATATATATATGCATGTGAATGTTCCACATAGTAGCATTTCTCGACAGTAATGGGAGAATGGGGACCTCACAAAATGGTATCAGCTCCATGGTTTCAATGTTGAGCCCCGGATGACTGATCAAATTTTAACAATTTCAAAATGCCTGAATGCATGAAAAGAATCACTGTTCCACCTCGCTCTTCCCCGGGATTCTGCTGGTATATTTACTTTCGCAAACTAGAGTCCGTATGGAGTGAGATATCGTATCCGTCTCGCCGCATACGTGCACTTGGGATGTTGACTGCATCTGTCCGGTATTATCCGTACGACCACGCATGTGCCGTACTATCATGATGACGTGGTAGGTGGAATATGTGGTGCATTTTTATTGGACGGTTATCGATGAATATGGTGTTGACATGTGTTCGATTCATGGAAAATAATAATGAGACATCAAACGGGTCTAAATGCATACTAATGCAACTCTACTTGTTTAGTTCATGTTGATATAAATGTAATGGATCCTGACGGGTTCACCCCCTGACCTCCCCCCTTATATAAAATTTATTATAACCGTCCGACCAATACGCCAAAGCTTAAGACTTGATATGTAACCCAACACATTTCTTATAAAGTCATTTCATGCAAGTATAATCGGCCGGGCTTAGCCCCGCCCGTAGTCATATGAACAATATGTGACTATGTCGTTAGCGACCCACGAGTGGAAATATATGTCAAAGTTTCTTACTGTATCATATCTATGATATGTATGCCGCCGATATTATAGCGCTGGCTCTGATAACCCATTGTTATATTATATGTGTTTGACCATATGCCGTACGCTGCTGTTGTAATTTCTATGGAGTTACAAATTGGTTGCATGGTTTTAAATGGTTCAACCACTTTTTCACCGAGCCCAAGGTCGCATGAGCCATATGACCAATGCCGGTATGTTAGGGCCGGAGGCACCTAACCGCCCCATATTTGAACCGCTGGCTTGCCACCCGACAAGTTTTACGCTTAAATGAGCCGGTGAGCCGCTTGAAGTACAAGGTGCCATTTGTAGGAACCAGAGTGTCGAAGAGATTCCGCATGGGTTTCGGGAACGTCAAGGAGCCATTGAAGTACTTGTCATTTTGAGTATTGTAAGGCATGTTTTTGTTCACTTTTGAGCAATTATCAATAATGATCCATTGGAAGCCGAACCAGGAGATGTAGCCCGAGGGTGAACTTATCGTTGTTGTGTTTATGTGTCGATGTTCAATGTTTTATGTCATTTTACGTAATTTTGATAAGTAATCCTTTAATGGTGTTGCAAATTGATCCGCTGTTTTAAACACATAACATTTCATCAATATTTAGTCAAGTTTTTCAAGTCTTCTTTCATTTTTAGACTGTTGGTATCGTGAGCACCGGGTTTTGAAGATCTTTAATCTGCTTGCAAGTTTTGTTTCCGACTACAAGGTTGAAACTCATGAGGAGAAGGTCAACTCAGGAGCCACAAGTTCTTATCCCATTTGCGGAGGAAGCAGCTTCATTGACTGCAAGTGCTGCAGAGACTACCAAGCATGGCACATGCGTAAGATCAAGTAACGTGTTCCGTGATGAAGAAGCGCATCAAAGTGCATCATCATGCTTGAGATAAGGATGAAATTCATAATGGAACTAACCGTGATAACGTAGGTGAAGCGCTCCAACCTTCAATGCATAAGGAGGCAAGTGACAAGTGACTCAAAAGCAGAGATGGAGGGAATGGTGCTTCTCCACCACCTCTCCATCATCATCTTCTTAATCTTCTTCTTCAAGTTCAAACATCTTCCAATGGGCATGGTAAAACTTCTTTGCAAATTCCTTCATTAAAGCTCGATATAAAATTTGAGTTTCCACTTATAATGGAGAAGCACGCTAAAAAGTTAGATAATTGGGTACGCCAAATTGAAGCCTATTCAGAATACAAAAGATTCAAGATGATGAAACTAAAATTCAGCTAGCTTCATTAAGATTAGATGGCTCAAAGATTCTGTTTCCAGGAATATAAGACACAGGAAGAAATGAAAAAGAATGGAAATTTTTTCTTCTGGAATGATTTCATAATAGCAATTGCAAACAATTTTATCCATTAGCTTATAAACAAAAGGCAACCATGGAATGGCGAATTTTAGACAAGCAAAAGGATGGAATGTAGAAAGTTTTATCATGAGTTTAGGAGACTAGGATTTGTTTTTGGGAGTTTATTTGTCTTCACAGGAACATTGCTCAAATATATTGGTGCTTTTGCATAGTTATTTGAGGCATACTATATTCTTGGTTTAATCCTTAATGAATCTAGATGAAGTTTGTTTATAGGCTACTCATTTGGAAGCCGGGGAAAGAACGACACTATGAAGGCTCAAGAAGACATACAAACTGTGGGAGACAAAGGAAGAAGAAATTCAAAGGCACGAAGAATGCTGCTGTGAAGAAGGAGGAGAAAATTTCACATGTAAACATCACCAAAGGGATGGCCAAGTGATGAAGACCATTTACAGTTTCATCTTGAGTACCACCCAAAAGAAATAATAACAAAGGGAAGTCAAAGACGGTTACATAGCCAGTAATAAGATTTGGGTTCGGATTTTGGTGATGAAACGAAGATCACAAATGGCGGCTTTTTCAATACTAAGGTAATAATTTTGTTGCAAAGTACTAGCTCTTCAAGTAATGCAAATGTCAATGTAACTCATCGTGGAGAAAACAGAATTGAACTTTTCATATAAGGGTTATTTCAAGACATACAAAGATTGATACATTGTTTGATTCATGGTCACAAGCAAATCTTATTTCCGTAAGAGACCAGAAGAAACTTAAATTTGAAACTAGTCCACATCCTAAGCCATGCCCTCTCGATGGATATGTGATAATGTTAAGTTGCAACTGTGAAGTGTAAACTTGTGGGTTCGCTATAATCACAATTTTGTTGATGAAGTAGAGTTGGATGTGATTCCGTTGGATATATGGAATTGTTTTGGGAAGTCCTATTTGTACGATAGGAAAGTTATATTCTATCGTCACGAAAACAAGTATCATTTGTTTAAATATGGGGGTTGAGTATGTTGTGGTCGTGAGTCTGTTGGGACTAATAAAATGAACTTATCAATCATAAAATGCATGGAAAATGAAGAGGTTAGCTAATGCAAGCAAAATTGTGTTCTCTTAATGATCAAACCTAAAATGATGTTGAATGAAGCATTTCAAGGTTGTGGTGTTATTAAAACTAAATTTGTTTGAAGAAAAAGAGTATGACTGATATGTTTAAAGAACCTAAGGATTGCCTCCGAAAAGAGGGAATCCAACATGAAATTCGCCATAACAAGATTGGTCCACTTCCTAATATTGGTATGTATAGATTCGTCACTATGGAAAAAATGCTGAGATTAAAAACAAATTCAGGAGTTGTTAGACAAAGGGGTAATTGTGCCGGTTCTTCGCCATGTGGTTCTCCGACTGTGTTGGTTCCAAAGAAGGATGGAACATGGAAATTGTGTATGATCGTGGCTTTGAACAAGATGCTAATACAGTAATCGCTATCCTCTTCCACGAATTGATGATTTAATTGACCAATTAAAAGATGCAATATATTACACTAAGCTAGATTTAAGGAGGATATCATCGATCGATTGTTAGCTGCTTACTAATATGGAAGACAACTTTAAGACTAAGCAAGGTTTGTTTGAATGGATGGTAATGCCTTTGACTTTGCAATGCACCCGCTACTTTTATGCGAGATGAATGATGTCTTGAGACCTTCGATGATTTTGTTATTGTCTACTTAGATGATATTTTGATTTTAGTAAATCCTCGTGAAGAGCATATTGAACATGTGAAATTTTTTTTGGATGTTTTGAGGAAAGAATACATTTTGAAGTTGTCCAAATGTGAATTTGGTAAAACTTCGCTTTATCTAATTTAGGTCATATTGTTGGTGGAGGTGAATTAAAAAATTGATCCTTCAAAAGTTAAAGTTATTTGGAAACGGTCTAGACCCAAAGAATGTGACAGAGGTAAGAATTTTGGGAGTTCAACATTGGAGAAATTTTATCGCTTAACTTTTCGGCCCATTGTACTCCACTGTTACGTCAGACAAGTGTCAAGAAAGGTTTCAAATGGGGAGGCAAGAAACAGAAATATTTTGAGTCTTTGAAAGAAAAGATCACCATCTGGCTTGGGCACTTCAATTTAAGACAACCTTTGAAATCCGCATTTACGGGCACTATGCATGGGGAGCAAAGGTTGCTTTAGTGTGGTATGCCAATTTGTTTCTTTCTTTACTCCGGAGACGCTTAATGGTGTCACGTGATTAATTATCATATTTATGATAAGGAATTATATGCATTGGTTCAAAGTGGGCAAGAAATGGAAGCATTATTTGTTGGGAAAAGAAACCATTATTCACTACGTATCAACCTTTGCAATATTTACAATCACAAAATAAAGCCATGTTAAAGCTTGTAGGCACCCCGATGGATGGGTTTTCTTCAACAGCTTCATTTGGTTATTAAGTATAAAAAGGAATTTTTAACAAAGTAGATGATATGGTGTCCGTGCTTATTGTTAGTGCTTCAGCTTATTCTTAAGCAGAGTCCTATAATGCATGAAAGTTATGTGGAACAATATGCTTTAGATGTCAATTTCTTTGCTGAAGCAAAGGAAACTTTGTGCCACTCTAACCATGTTTATTGGAAGAATTGGATTATCATTTCATAATAATCTCTTGTATCATTCTGGCAAGTTGTGTATTCCGCAGAGAGAAAGAATCAACATAAGATAGGCTGCTCTTTCTTATTACCGGTCATTTTATGTTGGCAAGACAAAGGGCAAATTTTAGAGGTATTGTTACGGGCCTAAGATGAATGAAAGTGTTTTACAATAAAGTAGGGATGTCCGTTGTGTGCTACAAGTAAACTAAGTAATAGAAAGTTGGGTTTGTATAATCTACACCTCTAGCCTTTCTCGTACTTTTGGGAAAAGTATTATTTCCATGGATTTTGCTGGTGGTTTACCCATGTCGAGAAGGAGGTCATGATTATCTTTATGTTGTGGTTGGGATTGTTTTAGAAAGATGTGTATTTTGATGCCTTGTACTAAGGTACAGTTGTAACAAATGGCATTGTTCTTCTTGGGAAACGTTTGGGTGCATTTTGGTTTTCACAAGTCCATCCATTTGATCGACTTTGATTTGTTGGAAGTTTTGGTCGAAATTTCATGGGTACTCATGGACACCAAGTTGAAAAATAACACAAATTTTCATCTCATATTGTGATGGTCGACCACGAGGTGGTGAATCATACGAAGGGTACATCTCTTCGCATATTGTTAGCATCCTAAGCTGGGATGAACATTTACACTACTTAACATGCTAATAATCGAGATAAGCACTCTTCAACGCAAACGTCTCCATTTGAGATAAGTTTCGGCTATTTGCCCAAGTCACCTTTTAGATTTTATCTTGGGAAAGATATTGATGTTGATGGATAGTATGATATTGATCGGCATAGAAGTTCATTGAACAAATTCACTGACATCGTGTGGTGCAAGAGCAGCTGGAAAGGAGTCAAGCTGGCAAGTACAAGACCAGACATGAAAAGCATCGTGTTGATCAAAATTAAGCTCCGCGATTAAGTATGGCTTGTTACATTAGCAAGGAGAGGCTTAAAGGAGAAGGTAAAAGTTAAAACCAATTCGATATAGTCCTCTTCAAAATTGTTTACAAGATTGGTAACAATGTTTTCATTTAGATTTGCCTCATATGCAAATGTATGCCGCTGTTAATGTTGAGAATTTGAAGTTGTATGAGCCTCCGTTGATTGATGATCAAGGAGAGTACGTTCATTCCTTCCATAGATGATTTTTCTCTCCAGAGTATCTAACGGTGAATCATGGTGAAGACAACACATTTGGATAGGAGGATGTGAACTCGCCAAGGAAATGTGGAGTATTTATGAGTTGGTCTTTAAATGAATGAATCCAAGCAAGGACAAGTGGATTGAGGTTGGAAGGGTGAGGGAACTATACCTCATCTTCACATAGATCGAGATAGGCCTTTTGATGTCCAAAAGCTTTCTCCCAATGGGGAGGTGCGGACGGGGATCAAATTTTGCTCAATTTTCAAAGTGCTCCTAATGCTTATTTAAACAAGGTCATTGTGTCCGCCTCTGCCTTCCCGATTCCAAGCATTTACTTTCGCAAATGGAGTCCATACGGAGGAGATATCGCGATCCGTCCGCCAAGCCAAACAGGAAAAAATTGATGTTGAATCGCACTGCTCGACAAATCAGACGGCCACGTGGAGTGTCGTACCATCATGATGATGTGACAGAGGGAAGACGTGGCACATTTCTATTGGATGGTTATCGACGAATTTATTGACATGTGTCTGATTCATGGAAAATAATAAGGAGACGCGTGGCCCAATGCATGGGTGCCACGTGTCCCCCATTTGTGTAGTTCATGTTGATATATAAAATGTAAACAAAAGTCCACGGGGTTTGACCCCGGAACCTCCCACCATATATAAACTTTATTATAACCGTCCGACCAATACGCCAAAGCTTGTGACTTGATATGTAACCTAACGCATTTCTTATAAAGTCATTTCAATATGCAAAAGGACTAGGGTCGGGCTTAGCCTCCTAATTCGTAGGTCATATGAAACGATATGTGACTATGTCGCAAGGACCTACCTATAAATATATACCAAAGTTTTTATTGCATTGTATTCATATATGTATGCCATTGTATATTATAGCGCGGGTTTGATAACCCATTGTTATATTATATGTGTTTGACCATATTACAATGTGTACGCGCGGTTGTACTTTGTGCGGGAGTTATAATTGGTTGCACGGTTTTTAAACGGTTCAACCACTTTTTCGCCAAGCCCAAGGCTGTATTTATTTTCGCATATGACCGAATGCCGAGGCGGTTAGGTTGAGGCACTTTAACTGGTTCTACGGTTTGCACCTGCTACGTTGCGCTCGTGCTGCTTTTACGCTTGAATGAGTGTGTGAGCCAGGTTTGCAGGGCAAGAGTGTGATTTGTAGAACTAGAGATAGCAAAGTTGAAGAGGGAGATTTCAAGAAGGCTATGTTCTTCATTTTTCGACCGCTTCAGTGCCAAAAGATTCAAACAGGGTTTTAAACGCTGAGGAGCCACATAAAATGTACTTTGTCATTTTGAGCATTGTAAGGCATGTTTTTGAGCACTTTGAGAAATTTAATAATAATGATCCATTGGAAGCTGGACCAGGAGATGTAGCCCGGAGTGGGGTGAACTCCTTTATCAAGTTGCTGTGTTTATGTCTGATGTTCAATGATTTATGCTGCTGTCTATGTGTATTTATACATAATTAATCCTTAATTATGTGTTGCAAATTGATCCGGTTGCTTTAAACACATAACATTTCACTTGCAATATTTATTCAAGTTTTTCAAGTCTTCTTCATTTTTAGATCACTGGATGGGCTGGACAAGTGGTCTTTGGACCCAAGGTTTCGAGTGGAAATTGTGTTCGAATGGAACCGATTTTGAACCTTAGAATGTTTATGAGTGCTAAGGGGTTACTTGGTCGTGTTATGAAGCTCAGGAGGAGTAGCGGTAGAATAAAACCATAGTCAACGTGGTATTTTACCAGAGAGAGAGAGCGCTCAACAGTTATGGTGTTGGAGCCATAGGATATGTTTGGGAAAAAGGAAAGTCCTTTACGACCGTTAGATTCGGAAAAGGTGCATGAGGGTTATCCTGAAAGCCTTTCGGAGTTCGACAGTCGGGAGAAGTGGAATGTGTTGAGGCATAAACTTCCAAAGGAGATCTACACCATAGATCGTAGGAAAAGAGCATGACTGTTATATCCATGTCTAGGAAGGCAAAGGAAAATGACTTCGGATGATTTCTAGTGTGGAGTGTCACAAACTCCCGAAGTCCTGAAGTAGATCGCAACCATCCGTTGTGAAGGACACTCATCAAAAGATCATGTATTTCGGGTGGAAGTACTTCGAGAGGAGGCAAATGTTGTAAGTTTGAAACTCCTGAAGCCTGAAGTGTCGAATTTGCTCATAGTTGTTTATCATTAAGGAGGAAACGCATCGGTAGATCGTGAACTCGGAGAGAAAGCACTCCAAGAAAAAATAAGCGTAGAGGAGTTGAAACTACCGAATCCTGAAGAGATGAAGTGGTGAATCATGATGACATCATCTGGAGGTGATGTGGACACATAGGATGTGTGCCATGTGTCAGTGGGTTTAGAACCCATGGAAGATTGAGATGGCATTTGGAACGTGACAAATGTCACCCATTTGAATGGGCCACGTAGTATTCTGCCATGTAGCATCTTGTGTAAGCAGGGTTAGTGGGGCCCGAGGTTACGTAACGTAGTTAAAGGTTAGAGGGCCCACAGTGGAATTGATTATGATACATCAAGGTCAACAGCCAGGAGACATTGCGGGGACCCAAGTTGCACGGAAGCTAACTCTCCAAGGTGATCCCGCAATCCAAACCATGGTTTCACTAAGTGGTTACGTGCCAGTGTTAGGAGCATTACAAGATGAAAAGAGGGTTACTCCAAACCACCGTTGCATGCCCCTGCAATTTGGAAAACGTTAAGTGATGTGACATAATGACGTCAACAAAGTTTCATGGAAGTGTTTGTATATTAATGGTTCATTGTGTGTGGATGTGAAAACTTCTGAAGTCCCAAAGTCCTAGAACTCAGATGCCTGAGAGTCCACAATGAGTGTCAGTCGTAGGATGCTTGGTAGGCGTGGACCATTGATCCAACCTACTACATGATTTGGGTAACTCGAAACTCCGAGTGACTATTGTGTTATGCTTGGAAATATTTCGAAGCCGAAGGTCGAAGGCCTGAGTGCATGCTTATTGATATAATGCTTGGTCACAACCCATGGTCGTGTGGGTTGGGGAACTGAGAGAAAGGGGATATATCCTGAAAACTTAGAAGAATAGAGCTCTGGAAGAAGAAATCTGTGGGAATTATTTATTGAACACGAATCACAGAGAATGAAAATTGAATGTTTTCTTGAATGAAATTTGTTTATGAATGTTGATGGAATTGTTAAGGAATGATGACCTAACAAATTCTAGTTGTCTGCACATTTTGTTGCGGAAGTTTAACGAGTGCCAGAACCAAATAGAGTTTCCATTGAGTGAAATAAATGGAGGATACACAGAATTCTTACAATTCAAAGAATGAAGAAAAAGGAATGGATGCTCATTTGGGAGTTAAAGGGTCGAACTCTAATGGGCATGGAGAAGAGATTGATAAACAAGGGAATATGATGGAAATCATTGAACGATTGCAGAAAGATGCCCAAAATCACCGAGAAGATAGTTGAAAGCTAAGGAACAACAGGGAGAATTCAACTTAAAGTTGATGAAGAGTCTGGAAAGAATAGAAACAAATTGTACAAGGAGAGAGACTCGAGAAAAACAGGGAGTCACCAGACTTCCAAGGGAAGAAGATCAAGGAGTGTTGGTAGGCACCATCATCACTCCCAAGGTCACTCCAAGAAGAGGGAACATAGTAGTTCAAGCCCATATCCTACCAGAAAGAACAAGAGATCTGGAGTGGATGAACTAAAGGGAGAAATGAACAAGATTAATCCTCCTATGTTTGATGGAGAACACAAGAAGGAGGAAGATGCCGAAACACGGTTCCTTGGCATGAGAAAATATTTCCAACTGCATAATTATTCCTCTCATGCAGAAGGAAGAATTGTGATGTATCAACTTAAAGGAAAAGTGTCCATGCGGTGGGATCAACTTGTGCAGGTGCAGCACATTAGAGAGAAAGATATCACTTGGAGATAATTCAAGAGGTATTTCAAGAAGAAATACTTGAATAAAAGATACTATGACAAAAGGATGAAAGATTTATTTGAACTCAATATGGGAAGCATGACCATTGATGAATACGAATGAAGATTTTTGGAATTGCTAAAGTATGATCCATTCATCAAGGATGAGAATGTCAAGATTCAGAGGTATCTAAGTGGATTTCTACCTTCCATTGGTGACAAGATTCAGTATGTTGACCCAAAAACTATGGAAGAAATGATAAGAAGAGAGAAATTCTTATATGAACAACAAAGAGAAAATCCTACCTTTCAGAAAGCTTGGAATGACTAGAAGAAGTTTAAGAAAGAGAAGAGGTAGAAGGGAACAAACCTCCCTTTTTAAGAAACAATCCTCAAAGACAACCATCATTTAGAGAGCCGATATTGGCTGACGTAGGGGGACAAAGTCCAAGGAAAATGCCCATTCAGTGTTGGGGCTATCAGGGAAACCATAAGTACAGAGATTGTACCCATAAAAATGAAAAAGTGAGAGTTGTCCATAATGTTCAGCAATATGAAACAGTGGAATACATGGGTAGTAGAATGCCAAGGATCTACGCAGCCCTGCACAACAAGAAAGTTGAATATCAGTCACACATGATTGAAGTGGAAGGTATGATTAACAACCAACCATTCACTATTTTAATTAATTCAGCGGCTAGCCATAGTTATATAGATCCTAAAGTGGTGGAAAGTTTGCAGTTGTCAAAAAGAAAACATGAAAAGTCTTTGTTAGTGCAGTTGGCTACAGGAACCAAGAGAAAAGTCACTAAGTTAGTTATGTCCTATCCAATGGACATGAATGGATGGAGCACAAAGGCTGAATTGAACACTCTGCCATTAGGTTTTTATGATTGTCTAATTGGGATGGACTAGTTGGACCAACACCATGCCATATTGTACTGTCGTAACAAGGAATTCACTTGCCTGGAGGAGAAAGGAAAACAAAGAACAATCCAAGGAATTCCCAGAGTTGTTGCTATCATAGAAATCTCAGCAATACAGTTGAAGAAGTGCTACAGAAAAGGATCTCAATTATTTGCAGCCCATGTGGAGGAATCATCTAAGGATGAGGTCTCAAAGATTGGATATCATGCAGTACTAAAGGAGTTTGAAGATGTATTTCAGAAGGTACTCAGACTACCCCCGAAGAGAGATATTGACTTCTCTGTAAACCTGATGCCTGGAGCATATCCAGTGTCAAAAGATCCTTACAGAATGAGTATGCCAGAGCTAAAGGAGATGCAATTGCAGCTTGAAGAGCTTCTGAAGAAGGGGTATATATGCTCAAGTGTGTCACCTTGGGGTTCCCTGGTCCTATTCATGAAGAAGAAGGATGGGATTTTGAGATTGTGTAATGACTTCAGACAATTGAACAAAGTAACTGTAAAGAACAAATATCCTCTGCTGAGGATTGATGACCTCTTCAATCAGTTGAAGGATTCGAAGATATTTTTGAAGATAGACCTCAGGTCAGGATATCACCAGGTATGGATAAAGGATGAAGACATCAGCAAGACCACCTTTAGAACAAGGTATGGTCATTATGAGTTCACAGTGGTGTCGTTTGGATTGTCTAATGCACCCGTTAGTTTTATGTGCCTGATCAATGGTGTATTCAAGGACTATCTAGACAAGTTTTTCATAGTCTTCCTGGAAGACATTCTGGTGTATTCCAAGTTGGATGAAGAGCATGAACATCATCTGAGGATAGTTTTGCAAGTGATAAGAGAGCATCCATTGTATGCCAAGTTGATAAAATGCTCATTTTATCAAAAACAAATCCATTACTTGGGGCATATTATTTCAGAGGATGGCATAGTTGAAGATCCTAAGAATATTGAGGCCATCAGAGAATGGTTATCACCAAAGAATGTGACAAAAGTCATATCCTTTATGGGTCTAGTTGGTTATTACAAATTTTTTATCGTAGGGTTCTCAAGGATAGCTTACCCTATCACTTCCTTACAAAGGAAGGAGAAGAAGTTTCAATGGGCAAAGGATTGTGAGAGAATCTTCCAACAATTGAAGCAATTGTTAACCAGTGCTCCAATCTTGAGGATTGCAGACCCAAATGAAGATTTTTTGGTGTGCACAGATGCATGAAAAGAAGTAATGGGAGGATTCCTTAGTCCGAATGGATTTGTAATTTGTTATGAATCCAACAATTTGAAAGAACACAAAAGGAACTATGCAACTCATGATTTAGAGTTGGCAACCATCGTTCACGTTGTAAAGAAATGGAGGCATTACCTCATGGAAAGGAGGTTCTAACTGAGAACAAACCACAATGGTCGAAAATATTTGTTTGATCAACCAGCCTTGAATGCTAGGAAGAGTAGGTGGTTGGAGTTTCTCTGTGAGTATGATTTTCATATCAAGCATATCAAAGGGAAGGAGAATAAAGTGGATGATGCAGTCACTAGGAGAGTATACGAATTACATGCTACATCCATTAGCATGTACCGAACTAATATTAAAAGCAGAATTTTGGAAGTTGCAAATGTAGATTTGAAATATAGGGATTTGGTAGCAAAACTAAAACAAGGTGAGATGCCATAGAAAGAGGAAAATCATAAATTGGAAACTGACACAACACTTTTGTGCAAGAACAAAATTTATGTACCTAATGTCCAGGACTTAAAACTTATGGTTTTGAATGAAATGCATATTTTTCCTTATGCTGGGGACCCTAGATATTAGAAAATGGTGGCAACAGTCAAGAGCCATTACTTTTGGCCAGGTATGAAGAAAGAGATTGTTGAATACATTGCTAGATGTATGGAGTGTTATAAGGTTAAAGCAGAGCACAGGCACCCAACAGGGTTGCTGCAGCCTTTACCCATTCCTGAGTGGAAGTGGGAAGTAGTGACAATGGATTTCATCATAGGATTGCCCAGAACCGACAAGCAACATGATTCAATCATGGTGGTGGTGTACAAGCTTATGAAAGTGGCCCATTTAATTCCATCAAAGACTGCTCACAAGGAAGCAGATGTTGCTGATATTTTTATGGGGGAAATAACACAATTGCATAGTATTCCCAAGACAATTGTGTCTAACAGGGACCCGCAATTTACCTCCAAGTTCTAGAAGGGGTTATTCAAAGGATTTAAAATGAATCTAAACTTCAGCACAACCTATCATCCTGAGTCTGATGGGCATACTGAGAGGGTGACCAGAGTAATAGAAGACATGCTAAGGATGTATTTGATGGAAAAACCATCGAAATGGGAAGACTACCTACATTTCGTAGAATTTACCTACAACAATGGGTATCAAGAATAATTGAAGATGAGCCCATTTGAAGCACTTTATGGTAGAAAGTAAAATACTCCAGTAAGTTGGGATAATCCACCTGATAGGGAAGTATTTGGGCCAGAGTTGCTCAAGGAAATGTAAATAAAATGTTCAAAATTAAGTACAATTTAAAGGTTGCCCAAGACAGGTAGAAAATTTATGCCGATAAAAATAGAACCCACAGAGAGTTTAAAGTGGGAGATCATGTTTTCCTGAAAGTGAAAGCCAATAGAAGTTCCCTGAAGCTGGGAAACTGTGCCAAGTTGGTAGCCAAATTTTGTGGGCCATTTGAAATCCTAGAAAGGATTGGGCCAGTTGCATATATGCTTGCATTACCTGCATCCATGACTGTACATAATGTGTTTCATGTTTCATTGCTTAAGAAATATATACATGATGCTAATCATGTAATTGATTGGAATGTGATTTAGGTGGAGCAAGAAGGTGTCCTCCAAGTGCACCCTATGTGCATATTGGAACGGAAAATAAAAGAGCTCTGGAATTGAACCATAGGGCTTGTAAATGTCCAGTGGACTTGGTACAGTCCTAAGGATGTGAAATGGGAGCATGAATATTCTATGCGGGTAGAATACCCACATCTTTTTTAAGATTTGGAAAATCTTGTTGATGTTGTGTAAAGAGTTGCACTCAGGATAGTACAAAAATAAGGGGATAGGATTGTAATACCCCAAGGACGTGCCCCAGTTATATTATGAATTGTAATCATGTTTATGAATTTTAATCATGTTTTCTAGGCTGGTGAGCCGAGTATTGATAATTTGGTGGGCTTATGTGTTTATTAAGTCAGAGAGCCTAAGTGTTATAGGCTAGGAGCCTATTTTTGAATATGTAATTATGCAGAACATTATTAAAGATTAAACATTGTTGCATGCAGATTGACCACGAAGAAAGAGTGATGGGGGAATAAGCTTCCACAGGGTGGGTAAGGGAAAAGGGGTTGAAAGGTTGGAAAGAGGGGCTAAGATTAGGGGCTTAAGTCCTTCAATAATAATTAATTTATTATTATTCCAAAGTGGTGTGAAAGGTATATTTTTATCCTAAGTTCCTGGAAAAAGGAAATGCATACTTTATGGAGTGCATGCAACTTCATGGGAGACATGTATTGGCCGAGGCACATGCAATTTAACCCAAGAATTGAGTCATGATGGGGGTTCGCTCTCCATTCGGGCATCCACTGTATGTTTTTTTGTGCGTCTACGTCTAATATTTGCATACCCTCACGCATCTCTTAAACAAGAAAACTGTAATGTTTTCCTTAGAAGATGATGTATCCACCATCTGAACCATTTGAGTCTATGTTCAACCTCTACATTGATTCCTTGTCACGCATCCTGAAACTAGTGGCAAACCTGTGGATTGAGCCGTGTCACCTGTGTATCCTATGATCCTAGCCTATCCACCCTTACAAAGATGAGTCTGTACCTGAACTGTCTTTTGGTTGTTGCCTTCTGTCTTTCCTGAGTGGAATTGTGTTGTTGTTATCCTCACCTTGCGGGAATTGGGCTAAAACTGGTTGAAGAAGTGGGTTGTCAAGCACGTGGTTGAAGAGGTAGGTTGTGAGGCTTGCGAGAAGCTCTCTCTAGGTGTGTGAGTCTGCTGAGAAGTAGTTTTCTCCTAGAGAGAGTCCAACACCAGCTACGGAGCTTTGAGAATTCATGATTCGACCTGTTGTTGAGAACCGGAGAGGGAGGTGAAGCACCGATGGACTGTTCTTGTGAAGTTGTATACTCACGGGTGGAACAGGCATGTGGGGAATGGGATTCCATGAGTAGTAGGTGTAAGAAGGCTCCTAGAGAGAACCCCTTCTGTTTCTTTAGGCAGTTTTCATGTAACATTAGCCTAGTCTAGGATTCCCTTGCCCAAGTTGTAGCTTAGTCCAAACTCGGGAGTGACCCACTACTGAGCGTGATGAGAAGCATTTTCTAAGGCTGGGAGGTTCGTGGAAGTTCTTCATGTAGTTGGTGGAGTTACTACAATTTCAAGATAAGTATCATTATCTGTTTAATTTCAGTTAAAATGCATGTCTGTGATGCCTGTAATATTATCATGTATTCCGTTGCAATGGTATTTATTGTTAATTCTATTTAAGTTTGTATGATGGTAGTAATTCTATATTAAATTCATTAATTTGATTTAATATGCATGTTATATATATGTGTGTGTGTGTGTGTGTGTGTGTGAATGTTCCACGTAATAGCATTTCCCGACAGTGGGGTTGATGGTTGGGGACGTTACAAACATGTTTGGGTACATTTTGGGTTTCCCAAATCCATTATTTCTGATCGATATTCTCCATTTATTAGGAACTTTTGTTCAAGATTATGGGCACTCATGGACACGAAATTGAGAAAGAGCACAACTTTTCATCCACAAACTGATAGTCAAACATAATTGGTGAATAGAACAGTAGTATATGTTCTTCATGATTATTGCAGCAAGCATCCTAAGCTTTGGGATGAGAACCTACACTACATTCAACATGCTTACAACTGGGCTACGCACTCTTCAACTCAAACATCTCCATTTGAGGCATGTTTTGGTTATTTTCCAAAATATCCTTTAGATTTTATCTTTGCGAAAGATATTTCTATTGATGGTCAATATGACATTGATAGAGAAAAGAAACTCATTGAACAAATTCAGTTGGTGCATCAAATGATACAAGAACAGTTGGAAAGGAGCCAAGCCAAGTACAAGACAAGAAATGACAAGCATCGTGTTGATCACAGTTTCCAAGTTGGAGATGAAGTTTGGATTTACATTAGAAAAGAGAGGCTTAAAGGAGAAGGTAAAAAACTGAAACCAATTAGATATCGTCCTTTCAAGATTCTTGAAAACATTGGTAACAATGCCTTCCATTTGGATTTACCTCCTTATATGAAAATGTATGCAGTTGTCAATGTTGATAATTTGAGACTGTATGAGCCTCATTTGATTGATGATCAAGGAGATCATGTTCAGATTCCTTCCATAGATGATTTATCGCCAGAATATCTTTTAGAACTGCATGAAGATACAATCCTTGATAGGAGGATGAGAACTTCAAAACAACGGAATGTGGAATACCTTCGAGTTGGTATTAAAGGCACAAATATAACAAAATCCAAATGGATTGGGGTTGGAAAGGTGAGGGAATTGTACCCTCATCTTCATATTGACTAAAAGTAGTCTTTTTGGAGGTCCAAAATCTTGCCAATGGGGAGGAGTGATATAGGGGATCAAAATATGCTCAAAAATAAAAGTGCTCAGAATTACTTCAAAATGGAGTCGTGTGTAGGCCCCGACCTCGCGATCCCAAAGAAACTTGAATGGGTTCAAACTAACATCTTATCTAAGATATATCGTGTCCTTTCCATTTTCTTAAACATGCAAAATTTTGTTGATTGTACAGTCCATACAGTCTGACGTGGCAGGGTCGTACTGCTGACGTGGTTGGGGTGTATTGCTGATGTGTGGTTGGGGTGTATTGTTGATGTGGTAGGGTCGTAGTGGTGACATGGAAAGGGGATGATTTGTCACATGACATGAACCTACCCGGGTTCAACACCTGTCGTGTTATGGACCAATGGTATGGTGCCACGTAGCCCAAACATAGGCTTCAATGTGGAACCCCTATGTGGTTTAAAATATTTTTGGAGTCCACAGGGGTCAAACCCGGGACCGCCAACAGTGGCAGTGAATTGGAAAAGGTCGGGCTACTAGCCCGCCCGTAATTTTTTATGAACCTTAGAGTTCAAAAGAAATATTTGAATTGAATCAAAACTTCATTTGAGCTGAGAAAGGGTTGGGGCTTAGCCCCAGCCCTGGTCACATTTCCTTTCCCATACAACCAACAACACTTTCCAACATAGTGGTTGCTAGGGTTCCAATGTTAAGCCTTGCTGACATTCCTTTTCCATATGACGACCAAGCGCGTAGAGACTCCAAAAGATTATCACACAAGTGCTACTTTTGTGATCGACGCTTGGCCACATAGGCCATGTGACCAGTAACTATGTCGATAAAGGTGCTAAGTCTCCTAACGGTGTGAAAAATTGCCACCTTTTGTGGGATTCATGTGGGTGCTAGGTTTAGCCACGAGAAATTCCCAGAAGCCAAGTTCAATTCACATAGGTGTGTTTTGTAGGAGCATAGACAACAAGGAACTGGGAGAAACTTTCAAGAAGTGATTCCAACTTAGTTTTTAGCCAAACCAGGTGCGAAAAGAGCCCAAATAGGGGTTTTTGGACATTCTGGAGCCATTGAAGCCATCTATTTTTCATTCTGAGCATTGTAAAACACTCTTTTTGACACTTTGAGCATTATTGAAAATAATCGATTGGAAGATGGACTAGAAGATGCATCCTAAGAGAGGGTCGAACTCCTTTATCATTTTGTTGTGTTAATGTCTTTATTTTCATGGTTGTTTATGATTGTTTATGTTTCTCATGATTAAGTAAAAAATCATTAACTTTTTAGGTGTTTGTAACTTGATCCTATTACCCAAGTACATACAAATTTCACTTGCAATTTTAAAGAGACTTGAGCCTTTTCATTTTCAGATCAATTGCACATCTAATGTAGATTTCAAGCATAGTTTTTGAGTTCTCTTTCCTTGTTATGCATTTCTAAATTTCCTTGTTCTTCATGTAGAATTCAAAGTATAGAGAGTCATGTTTCCTTCATTTTTTTTTGTCATTTTTCCTACATTTCCACATTCCATATTTAGTGTAGAGTGTGGGGCTTAGTTTCCAAGTTTTCATTCTTTTTTCTAAATTTCCACATTTTTTCATTCCACATGTCGAATACAGAGTGTAAAAAATAATGTTCCTTACTTACATTGCCACATCTCCACAATTGGTTTGGAGTCCCTGCATTCCCACATCTACACAATTGGTTAACATTCCTTGCATTCCCACATATAGTGCATAGTGTATAGTGCATATCCCTACATTATGTACATTCTAACTCCCTACATTTTTTTGATCTCTACATAAAGTATTTTCATTTAATATCTCCTTGCATCTCTACTTCTCCACATCCAATGCCAAGTCCCTACATTCTCGAATATTCACATCATATGTCCAGTGAAAAGTGTATAGTTTAGAGTCTATATTATATCATATACTCTCATCCCACACTCATACATTTTTCATTCCCTCCTCTCTTTGTGTCATCACATCCAAGGTTAAAATTTCCAAGATGATTATTTGAAAATAATTTATTTCCCTTAAATCTATGGGGTGAAACTGTGAAGGATATATTTGTTGGTTGTGATGAAGAAGGTGAGTTCAAGGTGATCATTGGAGAGTCCTAAACTTTCATTGTCCATTTAAACTACAATATTGTTTTATTATTGACAAACATTCTTTTTAAAGATGATTTGGATAGTATTGGTTACATGGAGAATGTTTATCAAGGAACTTGTTAATTTCTAGTGCATTGATACCTTTTCCAACTTTACACCACTACAAAGATTGCTCAAATATTCAACAACAATTATGGATGCTCATTCAGTGAAAACATTGGACCACTTTTTTTTTTTGGAAATAACAAGAACCACTTCAAGATATTGCATCTCAACATATTTCTTGACCTATCAATTCCTTTAAACCTACATTAAAGAAGACAAAGTTTCCCTTTATAGTATTTGAATACTCCCTTGATTCTTGCTAGCTCAGGATTTCCCTTACAATTTCCATCAAAGTTTATCTTTATTATTTTTGTTAGGGGCGGGGACTAAGATTCGGGGGAGGGGAATGCCTTTTGGAGGGTGTTTTTCTTGAAATAAAACTTCAATTTTTATAGGCCGCAAGTGGCTATGATTTCGGTACATATGGGGCCCCAATCAAGATTCTCTAAAGACCATATTTTGGAATAAATATTTTCTCGTGTGTTTCTTTATTGGAGCATTGATCTATTTAACTAATAAAGGGATTTTTCTTTGAAGATCCTATTGTTCCTTTCTTTCCATATTTTCTAGGCTAGGAGGCTTGGGAATATATTCCATGCATAGTTGTCTATCTTGTTAGTGAATGGATATGAATGCTAATTGGATAGATTAAAACTAATATATAGTTGAATTCTATTTATGTTGATGAAGTAGATGGTGCATACATCTAAACGAGATAAATTGAAGCTAAATTGATTTAATATCTCTTCCATTGAATTTTCATTTTTTTCACATAGGGGACATCCAGATGGGCCAAGGTACCATCTTTTGTGAATTTTTTTGTAAGTGAATAATTTCTTATTTTCTATCACACATAAGAAGGTGAATACTTTGGACCAAAAAGAACCTTTCCATAAACATTTCAATAACCTTCAGGGTTCATTTTGATTCATAGCTTCCAAAATTACCATGCGAGATTTTGATGCAAACCCCCACCTCTCATCGAGGTTTGCGAGACCTCCTGGTCTAGGATCGATTTAGAAACGAGTCAAAGTGGCTCTCATATCCCGTTTGGATCCAATATTAATGTTCACAAGCCCTTTGATTTCCCCTTAGGTGTAGGTCTGTACAAATCCTAACCCCGTAGGTTCCTTCTCTAGGCCCCTTTATCCTTAAAATCATATTACGTGAAATAGGCCCTTAACATTGGAAAAAATATCATTGACCATGGGATGGAACCAAGCTCTCAACCAAATGGCACTTACCCAGAGCTTCGAGGCTCTGACACTCTGCTACTTCAGGCTTCAGAGGTCTTAACCTCACAACATGCCAATTCTTCCAAACATTGAACTGGCGAACTCGCGGATTGGTCCTTTGGAACTTCGGGATTTGGAATTTCTAACCACAACAGTTTCCAAATATTTTGAATACCGAACTAGAAAATTCCCATAGGAATGCCATTTCAACAATCCACACTTCTCCAATAGCGAAAAATTGTGATCTGTTACGGAACTATGGTCTTTGAGAGTTCTGAGACTCCAACACACACTGTTTCCCAAATCGCCGAATGCCAAAGTGGAAAATCATATGGATCAATATTCCACGTGTCCCCGATAATAAATGACCTAGATTTACTCGAGGCTTCGAGACTTCAGGCCTTAAGGGATTTTTCCCCCTTTACAACCAACACTAAAAAATGGTCGGTGAAGGGAAGTCCAAAGGACTTCAACGGTTTAAAGTTCATTCTCCTTATCTTTATATGATGGTTGTGAGGGAGTTTGTCTTCTCCTGAAAATTTCGCATCCATTCACTTTCAAACAAAGAGATTTATCCTCCACTAGGTACTTTCTCTCTCTTTCCCTCCTCAAAATTTTTCGATTCAAAGCACTAAAAAATTTTGCACATGACTTTCACTTCCCTCCTAAGATTGGAACTTATAAGTTCTCCTACGCACTCTTCGCGCTCCTCCTGCAGTCGAAAATTTTAGTAGGTTCTCTCCTTCTTCACTCCTTGCATAGGCCCTACACACACTTGTGTTATTTCGCCTTAGGTTCGAACTCTTCAACATAAAAGGGTTTATCCCTTTGTTCCTTCATATAATCTCTTGTTCCCTACTATCACTTACTCTTCCTCTTGAGATTTCAAAAAATGTCTATGTGTTATCCCAACACCCTCTTGGCACTCTGCACTCTTCCTTCTTAATATCTACCAACAATTAAACGAAGTGTTGGCTTCACACACTCGTTGCAATTACCTCATGAGTCTTGGACTCTAACTACTTACCTGTGCACTCCTTACGCTTAATCTTCCTTTTGACCTTTTACACTGCTATGAGTGTAGGTGCACTCATTGTGCTCTCTCTGTGCACTCCTTTCAATATTCCTTTTGAGGTTATGAACTATTCTGTTGTGCCCACCTGACACACTCTTCCTAAACTCTTGAATGAGTTCCTGCACACACCTTGCGCCGTTTTTTTATATTTTTTCCAAAACTCTAATGTGCACTCCTTGTATTACCCTCAAGAACCTAGAACTCTCACAAAATCACATAGATAGAGAAGCTGATCTATTAATTAAAAGAAAACTATTATTCATCAATTGCATTGATACATGCACATGAAACGTTCAGAAAACAAATAATAAACACATGTTCATTCACAGAATACACACACACACAGACTCATATCTAGGGAAATCTACCTTTGTATTAAATTTGAATGTTCTTTATACCGTATACAATACTAGACTACAACAAAGTCTCAGTTCTTATATCCTCTCCTCCCTTGATAACTATCATATTCTCATTCTCTCTTCATGAGATTCTCTATACATTATAATTCCCTCTAATATCAATACATTGATATTTTTAAAAATAGGGGATTCTCGAGCCTTTCTCACCTACTTACATTAAATTACAATTAATTTACATCTAGTCTGAATCATATCTAGATTCATCTACCTATAATCAATTCAAGGAAACTTACATGTAGCTTGAAAAAATAAAATATCTCTACTCTCATTGATCCTTTACATCATTTATTACATTCAATGATAAATTTAAAACAAATGAGAAGGTTGAAACTTCTCTCTCTTTGGATATGCTCCCTCCTAGTGCACATTGCATTGGATGATGCCGTGTTGTTGATGCTCCTTCATCATACTCCTTTGCTGAAAAAATCATGAGCTCCTTCTCATGGCTCCTCTACAGGTGTTGTTGAGATCCTCCAGGGTCCCAAACTCCACTATGGAGTTGTCCATTTTCTTCTTTGGTATGTTGTTGTTGATGTCCTACTGGTTTTGCAGGCTCTCCTCCTAGTTTCCAAATTTTATGTTGAGGGATCAACTTATTTTTCCATTGAAATATCCTCTCGTTATCCTCCACCTATTGTTAAATATATCCTTTACTAACTTCAACATCAGTCTCTTTATCTCCTTAATCTCCTTGTCCAACTAGTCCATGGGTTGGCTCATCTCCTGTAGTCTGCTTTGTTTCTACATCTCCTCCTCTTCATCAATATCTAACTTGACTTGTTGGATGAGTCTCCTCTAGGTTATTTCTCCTACTAGGGCTTCCAATTATTCATACAGATCAAAGGGAAGATCATCATGATCTCTCATGCTAACTTCATCACATGTGGCATTCGCTTTACACTACACTACAAACTCCACTTCTACAATGATATTACTGAGTTGTTTCTTAGACATAACCTCTGAAAATCGTATTCCTTCTAGTTCTTATATATCTTTGTCATCTCCTTCAGATGACATAAGTCTAGCTTCATCAAGATACTTCTCATGCTGGAATTCTTCTTCATTATGCATGACTTTCTCCTTCTGGGAGTATTCCTCTGTCTTTGGATTATCTAACCAATCCTTCAGTAGCTTCAACTCTTCCTTCCAATGATAGAGTAAGACATGTGAATGCTCGTCGTGAACATTCATTTGGCTCACAAATGTATGGGAGTCCTCTTCTTTCATCACTTGGGAAGATGTCAATATCTTCTCCTTCTCCTCCTCCATGACAGTGTTTGCAAGTTATTCTTCTTCTTCTATACCCGTAGTTACGCATAAACTATTAGTTTTAAAAACATTTGGCCCAATTCCCTCTTCTTTGGATGCCTCTTGCATCACCTCCTCACGTGAAACACATATTCTAGACTCTATTGGGATTCTTGGCAGAGATATGCTAATCCCTCAAATGATCATAATGTACTTTTGATCTTCCTCCTTAAGAGTTGAAGTATTCAACTTCTCATCATATTCATTCACATGGTATGCCACCCCAGATGAACCTTCATGCTAATGAGGCTCTTCTCCTTCCTATTTATCCTTCTCTTCTGTCATCACTGCTTTCTGATCTATTTCCTCCCTTATCAACACTCCTTGTTGATATGAACTCTCCTCTGAGTTCCTGACACTCTCAGATAGTATCATTTCTTCCTTTCCCAATTGAAATCCTGACTTTTCCTTTCTTCCCTCCTGGAATTCTTCGATATATTCAAGTAACCTCTCTTCCTCATCATCGAGGCTCTCTCCATCTTTTGGTTTACAGATGTAAGCCATCTCCTCCTCATTGTTCCGGTGGTTTTCCACTTGCCTCAACCACCTCCTTAGTATTTTCTTCTACTTCCTAGAAATAAATTGTTGGATAGCCCAATTCACCTTCTTCTTCATCGGCCACTCATACCTCCCTCTCACTTTATTTTCTTTCTTAATCCTCAACATCAACTTGTCCAACTACTCTTGGGTCTCCTTGAGATATGTTTCCATCTTATATTTTCTCATCTTCTTGCAGTCTCCTCTTGGACCTTTTCTATGGCCTTAAGTAGTCATTTCCTTCTTTCCTTGCCCTCCTAGAAAGTTTTTTTTATACTACACACCTACAAACAATTCTTCACATATAACTTCAATACTTTATCACCTCCTCCTTTTTTGGTTGTCTGCTAGCAAAAATATTCTCTGATACCATATGATGAAAACAACCACCTCTCCTCAACATTTGTGCCACCTACCAGTCTAGGATTCATTTACACAGGAGACGAAGTGGCTCTCGTATCCCTGTTGGATCCCCTATTAATGTTCATAGGCCCATTTTTTTTCCCTTAGGTGTAGGACCATACAAATATGAACCTCACGGGTTCCTTCGCTAGGCCCTTTATCCTTAAAATAAAATTCTAGGAACTAGCCCCTTAAATTCGGCCAAAATATCATATGACCATGGGATGGAACCAAGCGCTCAACCAAATGGTACTTATACAGAGATTCGAGGCTCCAACATTCTTCTAATTCGGGCTTTGGAGGTTTTAACCTCACAACATGTCAATTCTTTGGAACTCCGAACTTGAGAATTCCCCAAATCATGCTTCGTAACTTCGAGCTTTGGAATTCTAACCAAAACAAATTCAAAATATTTCTAACGTTGAATTGGAGAATTCCCAGAGGACTCCTGGATCAACGATCCACACTTCTCCAACAACCAATGACTTTGATCCACTCCAAAACTCCAGGCTTCATAATTTTAGAGACTCCAACACACATTGTTTCCCAAATATTCAAACCCCAAAGTGGTGAAGGGTGGGGATCCATGATCCACTTGTATCTAATAATAAATGACCTGGATTTACTCTAGACTTGGAGACTTTGGGGATTTTTCCTCCTTTTCAACCAACCCTCATAAACTGTCGAAGTAGCAAATTCCAAAGGACTTCGAGGGTTTAAATTGCGTGCTCCTTACCTTGATCCAACGGCTGTGAGGGAGTTTTTCTTCTCCTTAAAATATCTCATTTGTTCACTTTCAAACAACGATATTTATCATCCACTGGGGACTTTCTCTTTCTTTTCGTCCTCAAACTTTTTCCATTAAAAGGACTCAAACTTTTGGTGCATGCCTTGCACTTCCCTCCTAACATTGGAACTTATAATAAGTTATTCTACGCCCTCTTTTCACTCCTCTTACAGTCTGAAATTTTAGTAGGTCCACACCTTCTGCACTCCTTGCATAGGCCCTGCGCACACTTGCGTTATTTCTCATGAGCTTCCAAGTCTTCAAATTCAAAGGTTTTAACCCTTTGTTCCTTCAGATGATCTCTTGTGCCCTCCTGGCACTTACTCTTCCTCTTGAACTTTAAAACACTATCTAAGTGTTCTCCTAACGCCTTCCTGGCACTGTGTGATCTTCCTTCTTAACCTCTACCAACACTTAAATGAAATTTTAGCTTCGTGCATTCCTTGCACTTACCTCCTGATATTGGAATTTAAATAATTACCTGCATACTCCTTGTGAGTATTCTTCCTTCTGAGCTTTTACACTGAGCTAAGTGTAGGCACACTCCTTTCGCTTTCTCTCTGCACTAATTTTACTATTCCTTCTGAGATTATGACATGTTCTGGTGTGCCCACCTAGCATGCTCTTCCTGAAATCGTCAATGAGTACCTGCAAACACCTTCTGTTGTATTTTTTGAGTTTTACCACATCTCTAACATTTACTCCTTTCACTAGCCTTGAGAGCCCAGAACACTCATAAACTCACACGGATATATAAGTCTATCTATTGTTGTAGAGTAAACAATGATACATCCATGGAATATATACATGCCCAGTAAACATTCAGAAAACAAATAGTAAACACATGTTCATTCATAGAATACACAAACAAAGACTCATATGTAGGGAAATATTCCTTTGTATTAAATTTGAATGCTCTTTATAATGTATACAAGACTAGACTACAACAACGTCTCAGTTCTTCTCTCCTCTGCTCTCTTGATATCTATCATATTCTCATTCTCTCTTCATGAGATTCTCTATACATTCTAATTCTCTCTAGTCTCAATACATTCACATTTTTACAAAAGAGGGGATTCTTTATCCTTCCTCACCTACTTACATTAAATTAAAATCAATTTACATCTAGCCCAAATTGGATCTAGATTCATATACCTGTCAGCCATTAAAGGAGACTTACATGCAACTTGATAAAACACAATGGCACTACTCTCCTCTATCCTTTACAACATTTATTTCATCAAATGATAAATTTAAAACAAAATGAGAAGGATGGTGCTTCTCTCTCTCGGTATTTTCTCCCTCCTAGTGCGCATTGTGCTTGCTGCTAATGTCTTGTTGATGCTCTTGCATACGATTTCTAGACTATGTAACTACAACATCCCTTGTAGCCCCATCTTGGAGTAGATATACCTTCTTTCAAGTGAATAAATCATGTCTGAAGGATTATCCATAATTCATTTGGCCTAAATTTGGTTAGTCTCTAACTGCAAATCTTTGTTGCACCACTCTTTGTGTAGAGGATGGATGCCCACATTAAGATCCCTCCAAAAGTGGTGAAATCTTGTCTTACCTGCTTTGGAGAAGTATTTCCTTAAAATTTGATAGCATGGTTCTATGATAAGGGGAGGAATTTGTTGCTAAGAGTCTTGCTAGAAGTTTGATTTTAAAATTTGATACCATGGTTTTCTGATGAGGGGAGGCATTTGTTGCCAAGACTTTTCATAGACGTTTGCAATTGTGTCATATTTTATCTCCTAAAGTTTGTTTTGATGGATTAGATAAAAGTGATATTTGGAATGGTTCCAAATGAAGGATCTATATGAGAGGCTATTTTGACATAAAGGTTCCTACTCGTGAATTAATTGAGAATATTTGGCTCACTTAATTCCCCACCATGGGGATTTTGGGGAAACTAACCATTTCCAAATAATTTTTCCTCCGAAAGAAGAATTTTGGTTTATCGTTATTTTTAGTCTTTTCCATCCATGGGTCTTTGGGGTGTTGATTTCCTTCCATCCCACTAGAGGTAACATTTTTTCCAATGATCACCCTCCCCATAGGAAACTTATTTGAATGTTGGTTAAGTTCTTAAGTACATTGATCGACCGAGTGAGGGATAATAAATTGAATATGGGGATGACATGGAGAATAGATGTGATGATGATTATACAACTAGGAAAGGAGAGATATCTGACTATTGAACTATGTATCCTTTTCCTTAATATTTGTGAATGTTGTTCTCTGATAGGTTTATTCCAACATTCTCAATTAAGGGGATACTTATGTAGAGGGAGGGGATGGTTTCAATGCCAAAAAAACATTTCTGATCATGTGAATTTTGACAACAAAGAAAGTGGAAGAAAAAATGGAAGATTTGGAATTATTCTACTACTCTTCTCATGTAAAGAGAAAAAGTGTTGAGAACATGTTGAAATGATTTTTCTTCATAAATGGTTCTTTTTCTTTCAAGCATTGTATCATTAAAGCAAGGATGATTTTAAGGATGGAAATTTGTTTTAAAATGTAGAAACCTTGGCGAATCTTACTAATCCTTCATATGCCAACTATAAATGTTTAGCGATATTTTTGTAAAAATATTCAAATTTATAAGGATTTTATATAGTTTTTATAAAATTTTGGCGATTTTTAAGGTAAAATAATTTTATCCTATATAATTTGGGCGAATCATTTTTAAAATAGTGAATCTCATTTTTGGAAAAACCATGGAAAATTAGCCCCTGAGCGAAATTTAGCCCCTAAAATCATCCATGCATTAAGGAATTGAAGGTGACATACAATTTCATTTAGGGTAGAGAAAGAACAACCTTTGGTATGCCTAGATTCTTTGGCTTTGGAAAGGTTGAACCCTATGCCTTCAACCATTAAAATGAAAATCAAGGGTGAGAGGGGATGTCATTACCTAATTCCTCTACTTGACGAGAAGGGATTGAATTGGGATCCATCGATAAGAATATAAAAAAAGGTTGAATTTATCATATTCATAATCTAGTGGATCCATGCATTACAAAACTCAAAGTATTTCAACATTTGTTGGATGAAGGTCCACTAGAGTCTTTCAAAGGCCATGGAAATGTATATATTTATCATCAAGTCAGGGGCTATTCAATTCTTCATAGAGTGCATCAACCCATGGAGAATAGTCTTAAGATAGTTGGCTGTCACTTTTGAGATGAAATTGTAGGATACATTACATAAGGGAGTTTAGGGAAATTTATAAAGAGTGTTAGAAACATTTTCATTAGGAACGAGGGAAAAGAAAGTGGCATTTATTTCTTAAAATATGTTACCAAAGTCTCTGGAGTCTGCAACATCCCAATGACAACCCATAATTCATGAAATAATTTTTCATGGAAACCATATGGGCATTATGATTTCCCGAGTGTGATTCCTTTCACCACTTGCTCAAATTATATCATGGTGATAGGTTGGGTCAGGGACTTATTTTTGTAATTAGCGATTAGCTTTGGAATTTTCATTATGATATTATTTATGTATTCGTACCTCTCGATGGATGGATCAAATAGGATATTTTTGAAGAAATAAGTGAATTGTGCTTCCAGATCCTTCTAGTCATAGATATATACATGTTGGTCATTTACAAGTTCATAATTTTTCTAGTGTTTTTGTAGTTTAGAGTTGTCATATTGAAGAATTTGGAGTTTTTATATCCATTCTTTAACTAGTAGGTATGTTGTTTCTAAAATGAGTGAATCTCCTCCTTCCTTGCCTACAGGTCAAACTAGTCATTGAAGTCTCTTTTAATTTGTTGTAAGGCTTCATTCATACCCATGGCCATGATTTTATCTTTTGTTTTGATCATGCATGATTACAACTCTTTATTTTTTTCAAATATGTTAGAAACGTTTTTCACTTTCGAGGATATGATCTTGGATTTCAAATATCTCATATTTTGTTGGAAGACATACATATCTGATCCGACCAAAAATTTCACATCATTCCACTAATTCTTTATGATTTATTTAAAGCTAGGATCAATTAGACACTTTTTTCAATAAGAAATGATTTCTCTTGGATGATTTCCTAGGTGGGAAATGGAGGAGAATTTTCCGGCACATACTGGGTAGGATGAGCGACTCCCATTCTATATATTTTTTTATAAATGTTTTTCATAGAAAAAAGTAATTGATTTTTCTACCACATGATCGATTCCCCCTCTATTTTTATTCCAAGTATAACTACCATTACAATGGATGGAATTTATTCATTGAATATCTTCAATAATGTCTAAAATTCTAGTGCAAATTCCATCTAGCCTACAAAGTCCTTTTTTTAACTCAATGATTGTTGTCATGTTAAAATTTCCCCCATTTATTTGCACGCTACTAGCATAATTCGAGGGTATATTGTGGAGACTAGAAATGAAATATTCCTAGTTCTAAGGGTTGGATGATCCATAAACATTGGTGAGGATTCAAAAGATAGAGGATATAATAATGCATGGGCCGATAACGACCATCTATAAGATGTTAAATTACTAAGATGAAGATATTTTATTTTTCAAAGAATTGTCTTCACCCCTAATAAGTCTTTCTCACTTAGGATAACTACTATGTTATCCTACCATATATTTTGAAAAAAAGTGGCAGAATGTATGTCTCCAAGAACTTGGTTTCATAAATGAAAAGTAATTTAAGGTTTTCCTTCTCTATATTCAATTTGAGTTTATTTTGTTTCCTAGAAGAGTTGATTCCCCTTATATACCAAGAAATAATTTTCATAGTTAAAATTAGTTGGGGTGGACATATTTCTCCCTAAGATATTTGTCTTTCCTTGAGTTGATGACATGCTCTGCCACCTCCTACTATTTGGATTTATTTTTCTTTCTTCCCTTTGTCTTCCATGAGACCTTCTTGGTAGGTTTTAGAGAGGAAAATTATATACCTAATTTGTCCTTTGGATTGGAGGTGGTCTTATTGTTTCCATCTTTTGGAGGTGATTTTAAGGTCAAATTCTAAATTTTGACTATCTCTTTTTACAAGAGGGATTTTATGTAATATTCATCATACCTTAAGGCTAAAAGAGATATATTTGTATCTTCCATGTCCATATATATGGTTTCTTCTGTCATTGATGAGATTTCCTCTATGGTTCCATACTTTGGTTCTATTATTTTTTCATGATCTTTCATGTCTACCGTTAAGGGAGTGCATTCCAGATTTTGATCTTTCTCCATTCGCATAGCCTATTTTTCCTATGCCTCAAGTTTCATGTTTCCCTTTGTCCATTGATTCGAGGTTCTTTACATCATTGAATTTTTGGGTTAAAGTATATATGGATTGTTGTTGGTTAGGGTATAAGGGGGTTTTATTAGATGAAATAGAAGGATATTTAATTTTTTAGTTGGTATCATTTGCTTTCTTAAGGTCTCGAGTGGTTATGATCAGGAACCCATTCTATTTCCTCCTAATTTGAAAAGAGATGAAGCTTTTTCATATTTTTCCTCATCTTTACCCTTGTTGTTTGAGGGAAAAATCACAAAATAAGAGGCCATGCTCATGGAATTTTTGGCATATGGAAATGATGTGTTCATAGTATAGGATTTCAATCTATTCATTATCTCTGAAGAAGATTGCTATTGAAGTTGAGAGGGCTTGGGAGACACTAATATAAACACAAATGTCATCATATGAAGTGTACTTACGCATATTAGTAGCCTCCAAATATTTAACATAGGATACTAGGGTGTTACTAATGCATGTCCGAATTTGTCCTTGAAATATAGTACCAGGGAGTAGATTTTTATTTATATGGGGGATTTTGAGAAGTATTTATTGTAGATATAAAATATCCTTACCTAGTATTTGTATGTATATTCCATTAGAGTTGAAAAATTATGGTATTATTTTAAAGTGACCCCTTTATCATTTGCACAAGATAAAAAATACTGGAAAAATATTTTTCACCTAGCTTTAGGTTGACATATCCTTTGAACTTCTAGTGGTTCTTGACCCACCATTTTTTCATTGCTTCATATGGCCACATGGCTAAAAAATTGTAGATGATGGCATGGTCCATCATCTATTATATTATATATCCAACAAGTCCTTACATGATTTGGATTGGATAATTGTATTATTTGTCATCTATCTCAATTCTTTTAGAGCAGAAAAAATTGGAGGAATCAACTTGTAGATCCATTTTAGTGGCATGTATGAGTTTGGAAAATTGGGGTATGAAACCTTATGGACATATTTTGAGGAATTAAATGAAATTCTAACCTATCACAAGTTAATCTATGGTTTTGGAAAACATGGTGTGAGAGGATTCCACATCATCCCTCATTACTCATGCATATGGGGCTATCTACGTATGTGATTTCAATAATATTTCAGAAGGCTCAAAATCAGATCACAATTGTGTATTGAAGAAGTAAAAAACCTACCCTTATATGGATATGGAGCTATGTTAAATATCGGGCCACTAGGGGGAGAAAGGGTTCCATTCATTTGCATTGTATCTTGTTCCATAGTTGAAGAAAACATTTGAGAGTGGTATTCTATGCACATAATAGAGGAGGTGAGATATTGTAGCAGCCATATAGGCCACATGTAAAAGAAAACTCCATGGGGAGTTCTTATTTATTTGTACTTGCATAATTTCTATACCAGAGGAGTTCTTAGTTTTTTTTTATCAGATATGTTGTGATGAACTATTCCATTGGAATATCCACGACAATTTACTGTTCATATTGTTATCAAATCAAGGTTTTTATTTTGGGGTATTTCTACAAAGTTGTAGGATCGAGGAATCAACTTAAAGAAAAGTCATAGAAACCCTATCCATTGTGGATGAGTCTATTCATAATAACTCTAGAGATCCATCAAAAGAGATATTTGAGTGGTTGGAATTGCAATCTGTTGACATCGATCAAATATTAACCTCCTCGTGGTGGCTTTAGGAAGAAATATTAGATTGTTCGGAGATGATGGATGCTCTAACTAAGATATCGGATCAGAGGAGAAATTGGGAGATTGGGATGAATCAATAAAGGAGTCACGAAAAGAATCCAAGAAGGAGAAGTCAGGTTTGATTGTTGTTAACCCTTCACAATACCTGTTAAAAATGGAAGACAAAGTGGGAATAAATCCATACCAAGGTTAGATCGATACGTTAAAACTAAATAATTGGTTGCAAAAACTAGAAGTTTATTTTAGTGTACACCATATATATGAAAGGAATGATATTTCATTTTCTATATTGAAGTTAGAGGGACATTATTTAACCTGGCGAGAAATCCACACATAAACACTTACGTTAGAGGGTGATCCACCAGTAACTAGGTTGGAGGACTTCAAAACCCTCATCAAGCTCCAATTCTACCCTAATGATATGTAGAGAACCAATGGATCTTGTGGTACTACTTTAGGAAAAGGTAGGGATAGAGTGTATAGGAGTACACCACTCAATTCAGAAACATGGTCATTATTTTGTATCTCTCCCAAGAGCCCATATGTATTCCTCAAGTATCTTGGGGTTTACACAACCATCTATGAAAGCAGAGGATTCTCGTCAAGCTAAAGACAGTGGATGAAGCATGTGTACAGACATAGTACCTGAAAAATATAGGCCAAAATAAAAGGCATCCAAGTGGTTGAAAGTAGAAAGAGCACCAATAAGCTTCCAAGGAGGGAAAGAATAAGTGTAAAAGGGGAAAATATAAGAATACAATAACCACTACACATTAGAGTAAATATCCCAAAAACTATTGCAATCATTGCAACATAAATTTGAATACTTAGGAAAAATGTTGGAAACTACATCGAGAGATAAACCCAAAGAACTGCAAGAAGGAAGGAAAGAAAAATAATTATTTAGCCACATATTCAAGAAATCAGGTTGATTTTGGACACGCTTACCACACTTAGAGGGGGGGGGTGAATGAGTGTGTGACTCTTTTTCCCAAAACTTCCCTCTTGCACAAAAACTCATCAATTAGCATTCAACATTTATTCATTATCCATTTATATCATTTATAACCAGTTATATGTGAGCACATATCAACAAAATATATCAGCAATATATCATCAACAAGTCATCACCATAATGAACACAAAGAACACAAGATGTATGTACAATTTTCTTTTTATTACGGGCTACAATCCTTGGGGTTTATCAACACCAACTGAATAGAGTGCAACTATGTAAGAGAACCTACTCTATAATGCAAGACTCAACTTACACCCTCAGTACCAACTGAGATGAGGCAACAATCCTCAACACATATCAATCTGTCAACATAAACAAGTGCATCAACCATGCACCAACCTGTGCCAAACAACCTGTAATCAACTTGTACCATAAACAAGTGCATCCAACCATGTATCAAGTATATACCAATCATTTTTCAAATACTCATCAAAAATGAATCATAAATATGTACCAACATCATCAACTATACACCTCATGTATGTGCCAACTCATCAACTGCTTGTCTCGACCATGACTAGTTTTGGATTAATCAACAACCCCAACTTGAAATAATCATAACTTTGTACCTGTAATGAATAAATATATGAAACTGATACACAATGTTCTTCAGTATATTTTATTCAATTCCTCCAGGTGTCACTACTTGTAACCTCTCATAAAAGGCGTTATATCAAAAATGGCATACCTTGCTGAATTATGGCTTATTCTAGAGAGTGACCTTGTAGAGCGTGGAATGAACAAAAAATTCGTTGAATTTATCTGAAACTATTACAAAAAATAATAAATCTTGTACCCTAACCAACACATTTTGTATCAATAAATTTTTATATGTTATGAAGAAGTTATCACGTTTTTACCCGAAACACTTGTGTTTGACTAGTTTCAGGACTAGCCACAATCTCTATTTTCCACGGAGTGTAATTCCCAAAATACAACGACCCACAAGATGAATTTTTTACCACATATACTTGGGTATGTTTTGTCAATTTAATATCAATATCACAGTATGAATCATTATATAAAAAAAATTATAGCGAAAATGTTGAGATGACCTACAAACAACATACCTTAGAAAGCATCATCAAAAGAATTTATCCTCCCTTCAATTCCGGCCCACTTTTCTTCACCTTCCTTTTGAAATTCAGCTTAGATATCCTTGGTTAACTCAGTCACCTATATATATTCAATATTCTCAAGTGTTCCACACCAAAAATGCTCAAGAAACTCTCACAAGAAGCTCTCCATCAATACTCCAAAAGATATTCTCACAAGAAGTTCTCCATTGATCCACAAAAAGGATTCTCACCAAATGTACATTCTACAAGAGATCCTAGATTATTATTTATACTTTCATATTTTAGTTCACTTAACCCATTTTTAGGTTACTTAACTCATTTCTAGGTCACTTAACCTATTTTCCTTATTTTAGGGTTAACCACTTTCCATGAATAGAAAGTTCTCCAATACTTTATCATTTAAATATTCCTTCTTGATTTTGTCACTTC